>OX438762.1:30458693-30534150 GCA_949316455.1 Acleris holmiana
AGTTTCGGTGCTTATTCGATGCATCTTTCCATCGTGCCCAAGTGGGATTTGTTTTTATGTGAATTTACATTTTGTTTCAGGCAAATTAAACGATGGGAAAATAGTGCATCGTGGCAGAACTTTTAATTGCGTCTCGCCGACTTAAATAATAATATATAATAATGAACCGATGTAAAGCGTAAGTAATCTCTCGTCTAACACTGTTAAAGGTGTATTTGTTTTACTTGTCTTGTCGTTCATGTAAACCTTTTGTTATAGCTAATCGCAGCCTACCGATTCCCAAGCGTGGACTCCTGCCTTGTAAAACAGGATCATCAGGCCAGATGCGTGCCTGATTAAGGTGAGTATCATGAGTGGCCGCATTGCTGTCGGCAAGCACAACTTTGAACTTTATCCTAATAAGCTACGCTCTTTTTCAGCCAGTGCCACGTTGCATGGAGGCACCGTACATATGCCGGTCTCAAATAGCCTCACGTTAAAGATTCATAAAACCCACTTTGTGGTAAGTGCTTACCTTTACCTCATGGCTAGGTCTGATAGGATAACTTTTAATCATTGTTCTTTTGTTTAATACTGCAATTCTTGTTGCAGGGTTTTTTTATTTTTCTTTACAATTCTGGATTCGACCGTGAAGGTCGCTCGACTCAACCGCGTGGGCGTGGTCTGCTTGCCACGTGTTGCGACCTAGAGAGGCTTGGTGCATTGGCACGCCTCTTCGCTTAGCAACCACGACTGAGTCTTCGCTTGCCACTTAACTTCACCTTCATACACACTTGACCTCATGCATACTTCACCCTAGATAAGTGCCTGTTCTGTCTTAATAGTAAATAGTGCTACCATTATTAATGTAATTTCATCGGCGAGCTACTGTAACTACAGTACCCTTATGTGATGTGTGTGTGATTCAACATTATACCAGAGAGAATACCACTGTTTGTTTTACTTTTAACAAGAAACCATTCCTGTTCGCAGTAAGTTTACCCAGGGCGCCTTAATTCATATTAAATTCGAGGTGACTTGCTCCCAGGCCTATGAACCCGCTGGCCCTCATACAGTCTCATGCCTTTTTGCCGATTGAGGTTGTTTCAAGGTTATGCCGCTTACATTCGCATTTACGTATTCTTAAACTGCGTTTATACAAAGTCTTTACATGTGTGATATGTTTGTGTGCATTAATATGTATATGTGTTAGATTTTTGTCAAAATATTCGTGTGTAATGACACAGATAGTTTTTGCATTTGTAAGTAATCTTTTGCATGTGTTATTTCTTCACCCCCCGCAAATCTCGCCAGACATGATTGTAGTCGAATATGACCTATAAGGCGGCTCCGGGTAATATATTCTCTAAGGCTTGAAGTAAACGTGCAACAATATTTCAAATGAAGCTCTCAAAGGCGCCACTGTCTACGCAAACTGTGGTTTTACCATACGACATTGTTAGTTCCGTATTTGACCACGTGCTTTACGATAATTCTGGACATCAGAGCCGAGATATAAAAAATATATTGTCGGATATCCAATTTTCACCGAAATATTTTTTTTTAATCATATTTAATTTTTTGCTCTTTTTTCGGGCCATCTAACTGTTATATCGCTGTCTCTTTTTTAACAAAGTTAGATTTACTAAAAAAAGGTCGGTTGTCCAAAATACCTTAGAAGGTAAATAATAATTAAGATTTTTTACCTCCAGTAATATGTATGGCTTTAAAAGTAGGTCTGATGTTCACATGAGATACCTATATTGGTTTTAAAAAAATCTTTGAACGTAACGTCTTGTGGTTAATATCAGACCTTTTGGTTCGGGGAACCCCCACGGTATCCAGAACAAAAAGAGATAACGATTATTTTTATTGGGCAATGGAAAGAGACAGAAAGCAAACATACGCCCGACGATTGCCGAAAATGAATTTTGTATGTAGTGGTCAAATATCCTTGGAGCAATATGTCTGATGTTCTCATTAATATAAACAAAACGGTCCGGAAGGCATTGTCTACGGAGACTTAGAGGAGGGTCAACACGTTCGACCTGTATCGCGTTAATAGTGTGTTATTTGATTATAAGATGAAATAATAAATGTTTAAATAGTGACTAGGCTGTTTGGCAGATGGTTGCTGCCTTCCCCTTGACGACTAAAAATAAAATAAAGCATTCGATCATGGCGTCGCACAGGATAGCTTAGTCGTTTCATTTATAAATCCCTCAGTGAGATATATTACCTACATGGTGTCAGGTGAAAAACAAATGCAATGGGTGGCATAAGAGCCCCGACAGGTCTGCAGCTATCGGGGGTTGGTTCGAATTTTAAAAACTTTGTCCAGCAGTTCGATTTTTATTTGGAAGCCGTTGGGTTAGAAAAAGTAACCGAAAAAAGGAAAATCACGTTAATAATAATAATAATAAATAAATAAATATCAGGGGACAATCTCACACAAATTTACCTAGTCCCAAACTAAGCTCTAGGCTTGTACTATGGGTACTAGAAAACGATACATAAATAGAGAAATACATACTTAAATAGAGAGGAGGCCTAAGAGGCCTATAAAATACATTTGAAAAGTTAGAATCCCCGACATAAGAAGGAGTTTTAACACAATTTCGAAGTTATACAGAACCAAAAAAGAGTCCCCTATGGCTAACATACAACCTATTTATGTTGAAGCAAGAAAGTGGCGAGGTATTTTCTCACTTTAATACCAGGGTCAGAACTGCAGCAAAAAAATGTGAACATGGAGACCTTGAAGACAGGTTGGTAACAATGGTATAGGTATCGCCACGAGAGTTGAGGTGAGGTTACACACACTGCTACATAGAGTACTAATAGCAAAAAAGATAGTGAATTAACGAATAAGTGAATAAAATTTAAGTGCACGATCGAATTATATATTTTCGAAAAATATGTAGGTAAAACAAACAGCAAATAAATTAAAATATGCTTTAATAAACTAGTCACTTGACATATCTTCATCTGATTCATTTAGATTTATTTCAAGGATATGGTTTTCGGACAAACTATCAATCTTAGGTTTCATTGACTTGTATCTTTCTTCTTGTTCTTGAGTTTTTTATGAAAATACTGTGAAACGTCTCTTGATTAGGTAAGTGCTTCAATTTCTTCTTCTAATTTTCTCATGACGCTTTTAAATATGAACTCAGTTTACTGGCCGCTACTCTTCCTTTTATGATTCCCCAACATAGTTCAATGGGATTGAGATCGGGATGGTACGGTGACGGCACCAATTATGGACAGTTTAAGCAGACTTGTTTCGATGGTTTGAATTAAGTCATGATTAAATGAACTTTAATAAAATGGTGATATTTTTTTAAGTAACGAAATATAGGTAGAATATATATAATCAACAAAAAATCCAAAAAATCACATGTGCTTTGAAAGAAAAATACAAATTTGTAAAGTTACTAAATCACCAGTAATGAACATCTAAAATACAGTGATGGTCGACCATTTATGGACAGCACCAAATATAAACATCTAGTTATGGACATACTACTACCAATAACAAACACCCTCGATGGACGATATTAATTGTTGCTTCCACAGCAAAAAAATAAAACAACGTCTAATATCACAAATCAGCTTTAATTGATATTTTTCGTAAATTAGGTTTTACAAAAAACTTAAAATTAATATTCAAAATTCAAATGAATTGTCTCATTAGCTCGCATCCCGGGTAATAATATAGTTTCTCCTAAATCGTTTTGGATTTAATTAAACATAATCAGTCTTTACCCCATGGTTAGTAATTCTTCTTAAACATATCTACTCCAATTAGCAAGTATTAACATCTTTTGAAGTAGAAAAACAAATAACAAAAAAAGTACAGTCACCAGCAATAATATATTATCTAATATAGCATTCTAAAAAAAAATCTAACACTGTGAACGGTGATTTTACCTCTGACTGGTGATTTTACTTTGTACTTAGGTAAAAAACTTAAACTCGTACTTATATAAACAAAAACTTAAAATCAAAAAAGAAATACTTTTCAAAAAAAATTTAATTGTATATTTTCAGTCTTTAATCATCAGACTTTTGGTAAAACATTATTATACTTTCGACTAATAAGTACAAACATAACTTTATGAAATATATGTAAACTTCCTTCTTAACACTATTTAACAAAAAACACGTTCTCTATTTACTGAGATCACTTAATGATTCTTCGAATTTTAGGAGTTCTCTATACTCTACTCTAATAATAAACTTTTGAAACCTGAAAGCCAATCAATATTTGGTACAAAGCGGAAATCGTAGAAGTAGTAAGTTTTTAAATATTGTATATGTTTGGTAAAAATTTAGACATTTCTTTTATTTTAAAGAATCCCCTATTATTAATAGGTAATAGCTCACTAATTACTTCTATAACGTCTTCGGCTTTGTACCAAATTTTGTCTGGTTTCTCAGGCCACCTAAATGAGTTGTTAGTTGACAAAATCATCGTGCTTACTTCATATTGATCGCGATCAACTCCCTCCGTTTTCCCAGGAAAATATTCCCCTTCATATTTAACTATAACATACTGTCCTTTAGCAATTATGCGGTTTGATTTTGAAGATATTGACCGATATAAAGGTTCGTCGTCAGAATCGGAATAGCTTTTGTTTCTCTGATTTTTGCGAGGCCGCTTAGACGATCTTTTACCTTCCATCAGACCACAATTTTTTCGACGTTTAGACTTTTGTATTTCTTGATTTTCGATTGAACTCTCATTATCATCTTCATTCATCGCACTATTGTCACTTTCAGCATATATTAATTCTACATCCGTGTCTTCAGAAGTTGTATGCTCAGGGTAATTTTTTTTACCTTTGGATTTAAAATTTTGTTTCTTATTTATCATAGTTTTTACCTTTAAGATCTTTTTTTCCTTTCGTTCAGCTGCTCTCTTTTCTTTTTGTTCTTGTTTCTCTATTTCTTTCTTTATGTGATATTCTTTCCAGGCTTTACTAGTCACTGCAAATGGAAGCTTTTCTTTCATTTTTCTTTTCTTTTCCTCTATTTCTCCAGGCCAAAAAAGATTTTTTTTAAAAGGCGATGGAACTGCTACACCTAATGCGGCCTCTAAAGGATGTTTTTGAGGTGTTTTTGGTGGAGGTAAGGAACAAGACGGAAGAATTTCAGCAGTTATTTGTCTTGCCGGTGCAGGTTCGGATGCTTCTATGGCTGGTGGAGTTACGGAATAAGACGGAAGAATTTCATCAGTTATTTGTCTTGCCGGTGCAGGTTCGGATGCTTCTATGGCTGAAGGAGGTACGGAACAAGACGGAAGAATTTCAGCAGTTATTTGCATTGCCGGTGCAGGTTCGGATGCTTCTATGGCTGGTGGAGGTACGGAACAAGATGGAAGAATTTCAGCAGGTATTTGCCTTACCAGTGCAGGTTCGGATGCTTCTATGGCTGAAGGAGGTAGGTACGGAACAAGACGGAAGAATTTCAGCAGTTATTTGCATTGCCGGTGCAGGTTCGGATGCTTCTATGGCTGGTGGAGGTACGGAACAAGACGGAAGAATTTCAGCAGGTATTTGCCTTACCGGTGCAGGTTCGGTTGCATATATGGTGTTTAGTACCTCCTCAATATGGTGTGGTGTTTTGGCTTGAGTTATGGTACACAATGGAAGAGTTTCGGCAGTAATTTGCCTTGCAGTTACTTGTTCAGGTGACGTTTCAGATTCGAATTGCACTATTTCATCGCGAAGATCTTCTACCCTTGAAACCGCATTCGAATTAAGGTCTTGTTGAGCTTCACTTTCTGTATTACCTGAAGTATGGTTATAATTTTGAACAAAACCGTGTTCATTTAGGTCAACGATTTCATCAACTTGGTTAATGGAAATTCCAGTACTATCGATCCGTGACGTCGAGAGTTAAGCCTCTGTTTGTTCTATTTGGGAGATTGCAGGTCTTTCAGATCCAAGTAATTCTTGCTTGTTTTTGGCCCAGATCACAAACAGCGATTCATCTTCGTTTGGTATACTTAATTCTACGGTGTTCCTGTCTTTGTAGTATAAAGTGTGGAATAATATTAACTTTTGTCGTGAATAAACTTTGACTATTTCAGATTCTAAGTATCGAAAAAACTCAGTCTGCCTCGGATCAACTTCTTTGTGCGTAGCTTGATAATTTTTGATTTTAGTCATATCAATGTAATCCGGCCCAAAGGGAAGCAACCCTCCTGCTCTAAATCCACTACGAATGCATTCCTCAGATATTGAGGATAATGCATCTTTAAGCACAGGAGCGAAGTGTTCTTTTTTAAGAACTTGGCCCAAATGATTTAGTTGCCACTTAGAAACTTCTTTTCGCCAAGCTACTTTCAAAGGACGAAAAACTGCCAAATCCATAGGTTGCAAGATGTGGGTAGAATTAGGATATAGAGCAATAAGTTCTATCCCATTTGCAGAGCAAAAATTCGAAAGGTGTAACGTAAGATGTGATTTTGTCTAAAAAAAACAAAATGGGTTTTTGAATACCCTGCTGCTCTAGCCACGGATTGAAAATATTTGACATAAACTCGTAAAAAGGACTTCCGCACATCCAGCCCGAATCCGATTTTCCAATACCCCAATCTTCAGGAACAGTGGCAGATATAATTATGGGCCGGCACTCTTTCGTATTTAAACACTATCATTGGTGGTGCAAACCGACCGGCGGCGTTAGCAGTGATTAACACTGTCAGGTTGTCTTTTTCGTCGCCGCAGAATTTATAAAGATGTTTTTCACCTCGTTTACACAGAACCCGGCCTGGTTTTGGTGATAAGAAAAATGCACTCTCATCAGTATTAAAGATACGGTTTGGTGTATCCAAAACATCTTTCAACCCTTTGGATTCTAGGTATGAAGTAATTTCACTAAACCATTTCCGGATATCTTCTTCAGTAACTTCATCCCTCGATTTCGGCAGTTTTGTGCTGTCTTTTCTATGACATCAGGGTGCCGTTTAAGAAAGGATTGAAACCATTTCCTGGTCTGTTGTTTGTAAAGGGGTTAGGTTTACCTTGCTCTGTCACAATTTTTTGAACGCTTTCCATTAGTAACTCTCTATTAACTGGAAAATGCCTTTCACTCATTGCAAGTAACCACCCTACTAAAACGTCTTCTTCAACACTTGTTAGTATAGTTTTAGGTCCCATCGAACAGTCGGCTGGACTTTTTCCAGATACTTTATTATATAGAGTGATTCGAGGAACTCCAAACCTTAACGCCGCCGACGCTACCTTTTCCCCCTTTCTGACAGCTTCAATAGTGTTACGTATTTAATAAGGCAACCCCAACACTCGTATAGCAACTCGTGTGTGGTCCCTTCCGCTTCCTCTTCCTCTTCCCTCCTGTCAAGATGGCTGCTCGAATAAAGGACTCTCCAGAACGTTCCTGATGTCTTTTAATTTAAAGAAGCCGGAGCTGATCCTTCACAAGAATAACATGGTGTCAGAAGTCGTCAAAGTATAGAACGTCGTCGTGAGTATTAAAAACTTGCAAAGTAATTAGTAAATTCAACAAGTGAAGTCGATAATGGCCGACCCCCCAAACCCGACGCTGCCGACGCCGCAAGTCGTTCACCCTCCTACAACATTGCCATCGTGTAACTTTGGCCTAGACTTAAATTCATCTAACATGTCACTGGCATGGAAAAATTACAAGACCAGTCTAAACATCTACTTAGCAGCAAATGGATTGGAAAATGTCACGGACAGTCGAAAGGTTGCTATTTTATTGCACACTATGGGTCCCGATGTCCTCCATATATTTTACTCCTTCAACGTAGACATGACTAACGTCACGTTTAAGGAATTGCTTTCCAAATTTGAAGATTACTTCACACCGAGAGTGAATATATCTATTGAGAGACACAAACTCTTCAATAGAAAACAAGGGCCGACAGAAGAAATTGAGTCGTATGCCACCGATTTGAAAAATCTTAGCGTCAAATGTAATTTTGAAAGTCTGTCGGATGATATAGTAAAAGACATTTTCTCTTGGAACTTAAACCAGTCATGTGCATACATAAGGGAACGCATTCTCATTGAAAAACCTACTTCGTTCGACGCAGCAGTCAGTCTCGCCAAGACCATGCGAAACACTAAACTAGAAGCACAAGAGCTCTCAAAGAACGAGGTATGTGTCATAAGGAATAACCGTCAGTCGTCGAGCAGTCAGCATCGTCTAGCGTCAACATGTCAGAATCGTCAGTTGTCAAGTAGTCAAAATCGTCAGT
Source organism: Acleris holmiana (assembly GCA_949316455.1). Lineage (NCBI taxonomy): Eukaryota > Metazoa > Arthropoda > Insecta > Lepidoptera > Tortricidae > Acleris > Acleris holmiana. Next base: position 30,466,924 of record OX438762.1, read on the forward strand.
CGTCAAGTAGTCAAAATCGTCAGTCGTCAAATAGTCAAAATCGTCAAGCGTCGTATACTCCAAGTCATCAAGCGTCCAGCAGTCAATACCGTCAGTCGTCAAATAGTCAAGCGTCGTATACTCCAAGTCATCAAGCGTCCAGCAGTCAATACCGTCAGTCGTCAAATAGTCAAGCGTCGTATACTCCAAGTCATCAAGCGTCCAGCAGTCAATACCGTCAGTCGTCAAATAGTCGAGCGTCGTATACTCCAAGTCATCAAGCGTCCAGCAGTCAATATCGTCAAGCCAAGCCGGGATCATGCAACAAATGTGGTCAAGTCCACAGAACAAGATGTCCGGCACAAGGAGTCATCTGCAACAACTGTCAGAAGATGAACCATTTTGCGAAGTGTTGCTTAAGAAAAAATATTAGAATTGTAGAGGATGAGAGTAACATTGGTAATGGCCTAGAAATACATTATCTAAACAGTCTCTTTTTAAATGAAATAAACGTCAAAAATAATGCTTACATACTTAACAGACATGTCAATTAACAACCAGAACATACAGTTTTTGCTTGATACTGGTGCAGATACCAATATTCTCTCATTCAGCACTTATAAACAGTTAAAACTGCCACTGTCAAATATTACAAAAAGTAGCTATAAACTATCGACCTTTTCAGGTGAAGTGCTACCAACAGTAGGTCAATGTAGTCTTCCTGTGTTACATGATAATAAAAGATACAATGTCAACTTCCACATCATAGACTTGCCATGTAGGAATATAATTGGTCGCAACAGTTGTGAAGTGTTAAAATTAATTAAAAGAGTACATAAAGTCAACTCACAAGATTCACACAATAATGACACTTTAATTTCAGCATATGAAGATTTATTTTCAGGCATAGGTTGTCTCAAAGGTTATGAATGTCACTTGTCACTGAAGCCAGACTCTGTACCTACTGTCGATGCTTGTCGCAGAATTCCCTTCAGCCTTTTAGAGGAACTGAAAGAAGAATTACAATCATTGGAGAATGATCAGGTCATTGTCAAAGTCGAAGAACCTACAGACTGGGTAAGTTCTATTGTCATTGCCTCTAAAAAGAATGGTAAACTTCGCTTGTGTATTGATCCCAGGAAATTAAATAAAGCCATTATGCGTCCTCACTATCAATTCCCCACCATTGACGAGATCAAGTATAGTCTTACAGGGTCACAGTATTTTACTACCCTTGATGCCAACAAAGGTTTCTACATGTTGAAGTTAGATGAAGCCTCGTCGAAATTGTGCACATTTATCACTCCTCAAGGTGGATACCTTAGACTTCCCTTTGGTATAAATGCAGCCTCAGAGCTAACAAGTCCCAAAATGCAATTGCGCCTTTCCCACTGTTACCAGTGACCACAGGTGGAGGCCTCCTCCCGGCACGTCTTTGCCGCATGACCGTACTGCTGACACTTGACCCTTGTGACTAAAGTGAAATCTCTCACAGGGCACGATGACCAGTTCAGAAACACTCGCTCCTTTGTTATTAAGGACTTGCGTATGAGTGCATGGACCTCTATCACGTTGTTACAAGTCTCGGCGACCTTTTTTCCTGACTTATGGTTTAACTTAATGGAGGAAAAAAAATGTTCAAAAGTCATACCTACCTTCAAGTTTGTCGGCTAAATTTTGTTGGTATAAACAGCTGAAAGCTTCTGTATCCTGCATAGTCGCAGGCACTCCGATAACTGCAATTCTGGCCTACGCTTCTGCGGCTCATCTACATTAAGTCCAGAGGTCGCCAGCTGCGCGGATTGCTTGAGCTTCTCTATGTCGTCCTTGGTGTCGGTGCTGATGATCACCCCGCCGTTCTTCGTCTTATGTAGTCTTCTCACGTGCAGTTTAATATTTCAGGTTGATGATTTTTTTTAACAATGGTTTTGGTCTCCCTACTTGACTTCATTTTATCTGTAGGATATATCGCTACAGAGCTTAGATTATTGAGCTGAATGAAGCTGGTTGCGTTTTTCTTTATGACCTCGGCAAAGGAGACAGTTCCCATGACTGGTTTAGAGGACTCTTTAATACTTTATCTAAGGTCTTGAAGTTGCTGCGAGAGGTCTTGTTTATCCTTAAGGGGCTAAAGGGCTTGAAGGGACTGGTAATGCACGGCCAGCTGAGATGTGCCATGACTCACTTTACGGCATAAGTTATTTATGGTCTGGTCAGCATTAAATTTTTCCTGTGATGCAATAGCGCACACCTCATTAAGGCACAGCTCGATGGATATCATCCAGGATTGAATCTCAAGAGTAGACACCATTTCAGGAGGATCTTCCTCCTGAGTAGCGTGGACGGGCGTGGATGGTGGACCGTTGCGATAGCGCACTCCGATTAAAAGGACTTCCTTCCATTTTCCACTGTTACTTAGTTGCAATAAACAATTAATTATACAATTAACTTGTAACACAAACTCGATAAGTTTCTTTACACATGTGCAGAGTACCCAGTACAGTCGCAGCTAGGTCACTATTTTGCAAGTGGTTAATTTATTTAATAATAATAATAAGACTGATATTGAAAATTAGAATGATATTCCGGAAAGAGGAAAAAGAAATGATTCCCATGTTTTGTCTCAATCACGACCAGTCATTTTTTCATAGTCGGATTATTGGCACACTTCAAACTGTAGGCAATCAGAGCCCTGTTTTATAAAGCTGCTACAAATCACAAGCGGAAATCTCTTTCTAACTAGTTTTGCTAGAAAGAGAGTTCCGCTTCTTATTTGTAACTTGTAGCTTAATAAGACAGGGCCCAGAGTGCCAAACGTAAACCGGTCAATTCGTGCACTATAATTAATGTACAATTTGTCGTCATCAGGGCCCGTAATTTTCATGCCGATGACATAAATTTGACGTCACGCTCCATATAGGTTGATCCTAAATAGTTTTATTGTAAATTATTAATCATTAGTCGTCAAAAAATTTAATCATGTACAAATGACTTCAAAAGTACTCTATTTACACGTGGAATAAATAATGCCTACTTGATACGTGAAACGTAAATAAAACTTTTTTATTTGTTTTTATACATTTTATTAAATGGTATTGTTAATAACATTACAATCATTATGTAGAAAACAGAATTCCTCCCTAACGTAAAGCAGGCCGTCCTTCTTGCATTAATTCCCGTGCAAAGAAAATCATAGTCATCTTCGCGTTCATACGTAATGCAATATTCATAAAAATCCTTTTGTTTTGTAATCGTATTTTTGTTTGTCGTGTCACACATTTGGTTAATTATTCCAACTTCTCTGCTAAAAAGAAAATGTATAATTGATGGACACATTTTTTCTGATTTTAACAACTAGGAAATCAGTATTTTTATTTCTCAGTGGAGTGGAACTTGTAACATTTTTGACAGAACGTTTTTTTAATGAGAACGAATAAAAAAGGTTACATTTAAAAAGGTTTTATTACATATTGATTTATAAACAGTCAAGGAAATTGAAAATTAATTTTAAACATATTTACATTTCTATTTTTTTGCCCCTTATATTTTGATTCGAAATTGATAATTACAATTTGCTCAAGGTTTTTAGGGGTCATACTGCATTGCCGGTTTGTAAAAATCCATTTTAATATTGAAAAGGACCTTTCAACTTCTACAGATGTAATAGGGGCATACTTAAAATAAGGCCATAAATCTATTTTCTCATTGCTTTTATCAACACGAACTTCCTTATTTTCGTTTAAGTCAGCCATTATATTTCCATAATTTACAATAAAACTATTTAGGATCACCTATATGGAGCGTGACGTCAAATTGATGTCATCGGCATGAAAATTACGGGCCCTGGTCGTCATTATATCTTTCTCTTACCCCTGGTCCCTCAATGTCAAATCTATAAATATCCTCGTGAGGCCCACCAGATTTGTGATAACAAACAGGGAGGGATTGTGTGAAATTATGCAATATATTGTCACTATGGAGTAATCAAAATAAACACGCATAACGGTACGAACCCGAGTCTCATCTACGCATGGAAATAGTAAGTATTACATATATCTGGAAGGTGCACTGTACGAGGGCTGCACTGAAAGTTCCGGGAATCTAATACTTAGAAAGAAACATATTTTTGACACATAGGTATCATACCTTTTTATAATCTCTAAAGTTTCATTATTTTAACACACTGGCCACATAGAAAAAAAAGCGATGGTTCGGTTTCAATTGTTTTTTGAAGTCGTCGAGTCGCTGCTGAAAATGGAATTGTCCCGTGAAAATTTAAGAGCTATGATTTATTACGACTTTGAAAGTGGATTATCACAAAAACAATGTGTAGACCGAATGATTGTTGCTTTTAGTAATGAAGCACCTTCAAAGACGACAATATACAGGTGGTATGCAGAATTTCAACAATCCCTCACGGACGACGTGCGTGAAGGTCGACCAAAATCGGCAGTCACGCAAGAAAACGTCGATGCTGTGCGTCAGATGATAAAGGAAGACCCACATGTGTCATATCGGGAGATTCAAGAGTGTTTGGGCATTGGAATGAGTCAGATACAAATCATTTTACAGGAACAATTAGGCGTGCGAAAGTTGTTTTCCCGTTGGATCCCTCACTTGTTGTCAGAGTGTCAATTGGTGCCTCAGAACTTTGAATAAATTCAACGGAGGAAGCTCAAATGCAGTTTTTAGCATTGTATCCGGTGACGAGTGTTGAATAAATGCATATGAGCCTGAAAATAAAAACCAATCTCGAGTATGGGTCTACGAAGATGAGCTCAAGCCGACAAAAGTTATTCGTTCTCGCAGCACGGCCAAAAAGATGGTGGCTACGTTTGTCTCCAAATCGGATCACGTGGCTACTATTCCTCTTGAAGATCGTAGAACGGTCAATGCCGATTAGTACACCACTATTTGTTTGCCGAGTATCTTTGCTGATCTCCGAAAAAAATACCCTAATCGCCGCATTATTCTTCAGCACGACAACGCCAGCCCTCACACCGCTCGGAAAACAACTGAGTACCTGGACGGTGAAAAAGTCGAATTACTAGACCATCCTCCATACAGCCCCGACTTAAGCCCCAATGACTTTTTCACATTCCCCAAAATTAAGGATAAGTTGCGTGGTCAGCGGTTTCAGACGCCGGAAGCAGCAGTAGAGGCTTTTAAAATGGCAATTTTGTCGACCCCTACTTCAGACTTCTAAGTGCTTTAATGACTAGTTTGATCGCATGGAAAGTGCATAAAATAAAAAGGAGAATACTTTGAAAAACAATAAAAATACTTTTATTCAATTTAACTGCATATTTTTTTCTATTCCCGAAACTTTCAGTTTGACCCTCGTACCGGTAACGAGATGTACTAAAACTTAATGCGTCCCTTTCTATTAAAGGTGACCATAATTGTAATAGCAATTTAAGGACAAATTAGTTTTACAAGCCGGTCAATTTTTTATTAATTTCTAAGCGCGAACACTGCTCTAACAATTCCGATGGAAGCATTTCAAGTAAAACTCGGTCGCACAGGACTAACTAGTGGCACGATAGCGTTTTGTCGCCGACGTAAAACATTCGTCCCTCTTGGACAAATACTACTTGCTAAAAAAATACGGATGCTTTATGTAGGTGATAAACGCTATCGTGCTAGCCGTGGCATTCATAAATTTATTGCGTAAAACAAATTAGAACACATAGAAACATATTATCATTTAATTAATCGAAAAGTTAAACATTGCTAAATTAAATGGTTTTAAGTAGTTTATGTCATAAAGTAGCCCGAGAGTTATTTATTTCTTGTGACTTCTATTTTGCGTGAGTTGTCATCGTTATCGTTGAATATCAGATTTCAATTTTTTCTAACTCCCGTTAGATACTGTTCAGGTTTGAATAACTATTGCATAATATGGAGTTCTTAACTATTTTCCAAGGAAGCGCCTCAATCCAATCTTTTTATTTCAAGTTTCGCAGTCAGTCAAAATTAGCTAACAATAATGATATCAATAATTACTCGTGGTCACCCTACTTACAGAAATCATCAAATCACACTAGCTTAGCTGTAGTAGGATATACCACAACCTGGATACGATTCTTTATTGCAGCCACTCACAGCACAACTCGTGTTAATATTCGTTTTAAAGTTAATCACACAATAATTCACAAAAGTCGTAATAAGTCTCAGTGTAACAGTGAGGTAATTTAAAAGTAACTCCATTTTGTATCAGTTTTATATAATACCATGTTCTGCGTACACCACGTTCCCTATAAAACCTTAAACCCAAAATATCAAATTTCGAAATCACAAGAATCTCAAAACACTGAAACACTTTACAAACCTGATTCAGAAAACACAAATTTCTCGAAACAACTTTATCCCACCTTAGCATGATCATGTAATACTTGATTTATTAAACAGCAGATTACAGATAAACCAGAATTTCTATATACCACATTTTGGAACACCAGATCCCCAGAATATCAAATATCAAACAACTACGATCAGATGCTTCAGGGCTTCGTTTGCGTTAAATACCAACTTTGTCACTCCTTTTCTCTTCTTTTGGGGATGAGTTGTAAAAAATGCTGAAATATAAGAGATTCAAAAAAATACGTAAATCTAAAAAATCTCACACACTTTTCATCCACTTGGGGGTTCAATTTCAAAAAACCCCGTCTTTTCGGATCTTTACGTTATATAAGCAAACTATTATCAAAATTTAATGTTTCTAGCTTGTTTTTTAATTCACCAAATATGGCTTTTTTTTCATTGACTGTATTTGCCAATTGCAAATGATAAAATAACATTGCCCACACTGTTAACCGTCCATCGGTAGACCTTATGCCGTTTGTAATAAGGTCCAGCGATGTACAGTTAAGAGTGTTGCTGTTTGTACAGTACCTAGTTATAAGTAGTTGACAATAAAATTTTGATATTTACGGTTGGTTTTGTTGTCTAACCGTACTTATGTAATCTACCAAAGTAAAAGTGTGGTGTTTTAGGAATTTAGGCATTTGGAAATCAAGTATAATCAGCATCTGTGTGTTGGGTGTTATGTTAACTAAGGCGAGAGGGACGTACATCAAACACGAGCGCTGCGTTATAACCGTTTATTTCACTTCTACCTTCACATGCTTTACATAAGATATGATTATGGCAGTCTTGCAAAGCTATTTACATCATTAAATCAATTCATTATAAATGTTGACGCCTTGCATGTGTGCGCTCAGCAACCCGTCACGCACACACGCGCACGACATACGATACAGCGAGCCGCTGGCTGCGCCCGCGGCGACCACTCGCCCATAGACCTCAGAACTCTCATCACGTACTTCATATTATTATACAACCTTTGTAGATCGGTTATTAAACCATTTTTTTATACATTCAAGAAGTCGTTTTTACTAGCTACTGTTCCCTCCGTCTCACTACGTGAAGCAAAGTACCGGCGTTCCCATTTTGGTCCATCGAGCTCGGATTATTGTACCACAAGTCTGAGGAGAAAGAACAAAGGAATTACTGCGCTGACGTGTCGACGGCCACTACGTGGAACTTACAACGAGTTCAAATTCGGCGAGTCACTCTTCAATTTCCTACGCGATTCTTCAACTTCACAAGGAGTATGTGTAGAAGGAATACATAATTAACATTAATAATTATGTAAAAGAATTCCGTGGAAACATCGAGAAACTTACATGTTGAAGAGAATTATATTCTGAAACCGAAGACAAAGAGAACTACACCTGCAACAAAGGTCACGTTAGGTCCTGAGGGCAGCGTTACTGTAAGTTCGTTCCAATTTGTCCCGTAAATCTTATTAAAATTAGTCACAAATCCATTATTTTGTGCATTTAACTTCTTATTCACAAATCCCTTATTTTGTGTTCTTATACCTACTTAAATAGCTACTTATTATCTCTTAAAATAGTTACGAATCCATTATTTCGTTATCTATTTCTTATCCATACGTTAACTATAACTTTTACAGTTAACTATTCACTTACTTATTGCATTACGCAACAAAACATCCATTCTTATTCCTGCATTCTTACTGCTTATACTTACTAAGTCATCTTACTTACGCTCGTATAAATTTGTATAGAATATAGAATACCTAAAACCATCTTATTTCATTTCAACTTATACTTATATTTCAGAGTGCTTGTATATATCAAGTTTTGCCTGTGTGTGTAAGAACTGTGTAAATTATCCTATATAACGGTTGTTATTTCGTATGTTCTAAAACGTTCGTTCGTTCGTTCGCTGCGCCGGCGCCGCCGCGCCGTGGCCGCGCTCGCTCACCACCGCCCGCTTGCTTATCGCACAGATTTTACGCGCACCCTCATTCCGCTTGATTTATGCTGATTTAAGTAATCGTTCCTATCTTTTATATTTTATTTAACTGCATTGCACTTATTGTTTGTGATTCTTCCTAGCAACTCATTTCATCGCACTGGTTCGTAAAATAAAATAATTATTTTAACTTGAACTAAGCTTGCATTTACCTACTTGTTAAAATTTAAACTCGCTTTATTATTAATTTAAACCTTTCCAAAGCATTCTTTTATATCCTAGTGTGCCATGGACATTAAAACTTTAACTAAAAAGCGGGGATCGTTCAAAACTAAGCTCACGCAATTTGAAACTTATTTAACAACTATCGAGAGTTGTGAACGCTTAAGTAGTCTTCAAACAAATGAATTAAATGTCCGCCTGTCAAAGGTTGAAGAAATATATCCTGATTATGATTCCGTGCAGTGTGACTTAGAAAATTTGACGGAAATTCCAGACGAGCAGTATGCAGAACGCGAGCAGTTCGAGAGCAGGTACTTCCGGCTGATCGCGCGCGCTCGGGAGCAGCTGCTGGCGCCGCCGCCGGCCGCCCCTGCGGGCAGCGACCGCTCGGAGATAGGTTCTTGTTGTACTGCGTTTGGAGGTGGGCCGAAACTAAAGTTACCTACTATTAATCTGCCGACCTTTTCGGGTCAATATCATGACTGGCTGGAGTTCCGCGACACATTCAGTAGTCTCATTCACTCTGATAACTCGATACCTAAAGTAAACAAATTCCATTATTTACGGGCAGCTGTAAAGGATAGCGCCGCTGTCGTTATACAATCTTTGGAATTTTCGAGTGATAATTATGAAGTAGCGTGGGACCTTCTTTGCGATCGTTATAATAATAAAAGGTCATTAGTGAACAATCACATAGGTACAAGCAATTTTTAATTTGGAACAATTATCAAAGGAATCGTCTAGATCATTACGTAACTTAATTGACACTGTCAATAGAAACCTTAGAGCACTTAAAACACTCAACCTCCCAACTGAGCACTGGGATGTACTTATTATACAAATTGTTTCTAACAAACTGGATACGATTACGAGTAACAAGTGGGAATTTTATCGAAACAAATTAAAAGACTTGCCTACGCTTACAATGTTTAATGACTTTCTTAAAGATCGTGCCGATTTGTTAGAAACAAAGGAAAGTGGTCAAACAAAACGCAGATCAAGTGACACTACTCACGTTCGCCATAAAACGTTTGTAGCAAACTCTTATTCACCCCCTACTCGCAAGTTTGTTTGTCCATATTGCAAACATAACCATGCACTTTATCTGTGTCAAAAATTCAAATTGCTATCCATAGAATCTCGAGTAGACAAAGCTAAATCACTTAAACTCTGTTTGAACTGTTTACGCCATGGTCATAATGAAAATGCATGCAGGCTAAACCCATGTCGCTCGTGTGGTTTACAGCGCAACAGCTTGTTGCATGAACACAAAGTTCCCGTGGCATCTGTGCCTTCCACTAGTGACGTCACTTTGCACTCGTTGCCACAGCCTGACATTCGAGACCAACTTCTTAGTCATTCTTCCGACATTACAATGTCGACAGTTCATGATAACTGCATCTTACTTTCTACGGCTTTAGTTCAAGTGGCAGATCACAGCGGTAAAAAACACACAGTACGTGCTCTGCTTGATAACGGTAGCACGTCCAGCTTCATTACCGACAGCCTTAGCATCAAACTTAACTTGCCGACCTCTTCAACTTCAACTATAGTTGAAGGGTTAAATTCACAGTCATCGCGTTTAACGAAGCGTTGCAACGTACTTATCTCGTCACTATCAAATGCTTACAGTGACAAAGTCCCCTATCATGTCGTTCCTCGCATCACTCAACTCTTGCCGCTTACCAGAGTTGACTATGAGTCGTTAAATATACCTCCTCATATTACATTAGCGGATCCCACATTCCACATACCCTCTCCAGTCGACATGCTTCTTGGAGCTGACATATTCTGGACCATTCTTGGTTCTCAAAATATATCTTTAGGAAAAAATAAACCCACCTTAAGTAAAACCAAACTGGGTTTCTTAATTTCAGGCCCAGTACAAAGTCAACAGTCAATAAACTTAAATACAGTCCATTGCAAACACCTTACCTTAAGAAACAATGATGAACAATTACATGAACAATTAACGCAATTCTTTGAATTAGAATCAGTCGCATCGCGTAAACAAATATTATGGCGGTTCGAACCTCATGAGCAATTGAGACAGTACAAGTTAAATACGGTCACGTATGGTACTGCATCCGCGCCTTATCTCGCGACCAGGTGTCTGACAGAACTCGGCCACCAGTGCACCGATCGAAGAGTCTCAGAAGTCATCGTAAATGGTTTTTACGTCGATGACCTGATTACTGGGGCTGCTACCGAAGCTGATCTCATACATACTTCTAAGGGTGTAATAAAAAAATTAGAAAGTGGTAAGTTTCACTTACGCAAATTTCATTCCAATAGTGCTCACGTTGTTACCGAAATAGTCGGTAAAGGTATCAGTGATGACCTACTTAACTTATGTAATAACGAATACTCTAAAACGTTAGAACTACTTTGGTCATCTAAACAAGATACTTTATTGTTTTCAATCAATACTTATGAAGAAAAACACGTTAGTAAACGCACTATTTTATCAATGATGTCTCAAATATTCGACCCATTAGGCTTAATAAACCCATGTATACTTTTAGCAAAAATAATCTTACAGAAACTATGGTCTTCAAAATTGACGTGGGATGAATCTGTACCAACAGATATCGAAAACATGTGGTCTAAATTTATAACGTCATTACGTCAAATAAATAATATTCAAATTCCTAGATACATGTTAAATGATTGTCCTTTATCAATCGAGCTTCACATATTTAGTGACGCATCAACGCAAGCTTATTCTACATGCGTGTATATAAAATGTACTAATGTCAGTACCTACTGTATCTGTTCATTTAGTAGCGGCAAAAAGCAGAGTTGCCCCCTTGAAGGCCATGACTGTGCCTAGATTAGAGCTGTGTGGAGCTCTGCTCGCTGCGCGACTGGCAGATAAAGTGAAGTCGTCACTCAGACTGCAGATAACTAGCTGTACGTACTGGTGTGACTCCACGATCGTGCTAAGGTGGATACGTTCACCCAAAGCTCATTTACTTAAACCGTTTGTGTTCAACAGAATCAGTGAAATATCTGAAACAACTGAATCATGTAAATGGCGCTATGTGCCCACTAAAGACAATCCGGCTGACATCGGATCCCGTGGGGCAGTGTTGGGCCACTTAGAAAATAGTAGTTTATGGTGGTCAGGGCCACCTTTTCTTCTTCATGACGAACCGTCTTGGCCTAAACAACCTTCACGTATAATCGAAGCTGAATTGCCTGAAATTAAAGTCAACTGTAATTTAAGCGCTGAGATCACTGATTATGTTACCTATTACTCTGATTTTATAAAAAGATATTCTAATCTTAGCAATCTATAACGCGTGATTATGTATGTACCTACACAGATTCATTAATAACCGCACTAACCCCCTAAATAAACGCACAGGTTTCTTCAAACTGAATGAACTAAACTCTTCTATAAATTCATTGTGTAAGTTTGCTCAGCTTGAAGATTTTAATTCAGAATATAACTTATTAAAGAATAATAAACAGTTGTCTGCCAATAATAAATTGCTCCAACTAAATCCATTTTTTAACACAAATGACATGTTGTTACGAGTCGGTGGTAGACTTAATAACTCGCTTTATAATTATGATACCAAACATCCTATACTTCTAGACTCGCGCCATCATATTTCAACATTAATAGTTAGACATTATCATATAACATTATTGCATGCTCCACCTCAATTGTTACTAGCCACATTACGTCACAAATTTTGGATCATCAACGGTCGAAATCTCGCTAGAAAGATAGTAAACAATGCACTAAATGCTGCCGTTTCTCAGGCAAAAGCATCCAACCGATTATGGGCAACCTCCCTTCCTATCGCCTGCATACGGATTTTTCGTTTGCAAATACAGCTGTAGATTACGCCGGTCCAGTCATGATACTAAATCGAAAGGGTAGAGGTAGCAACTTAAAGTCATACCTTTGCATATTTGTTTTTCTGGCCATAAAAGCGGTTCATATCGTCCCTTAGCTTACAACACCGCTCAAGTCGAAAATGGCGGTTTTTACATTTGAAATTAAATTTTTAGAATTTAGAATTTGTTAAAATAAAGTAAATTGTCAAAATAAGTATAAATAATTATTTCTTAACCGCTAACTAGAGTATGTATTAAGTTATGACAGGAATAATCCCCAGATTTTTTAAAATAGACAGTTTTTTACGTCTCCTGTAAAGTTGGTAAAAATGACTTAGGCGGTGTTGTTTGTCTTGTTGTGTGTCTTTGTCTTAGCTTAAGGGACGATATAGAACTTGTCACCGATCTAAGCAGTACAACTTTTTTAGCTGCATTAGACAGGTTCATTGCCCGCAGAGTTTTAGGTTTAGCTAACCTAACATACGAAGAATTAAATACAGTTCTTACACAGATCGAGGCAATCTTGATCTCACAGCTCTCACCCCCTCTCATTTTCTTATTGGACGAACTCTAACAGTTTTACCTTCTCCTCAGGACAAAGACCCTGCGGTGATACCAATTCTCACTCGATATATGAGAATCCAACAGTTAAAAGCCCATTTCTGGAAACGTTACTATACAGAATACATTACCAGAACTCCAAAAACGACAGAAATGGCGCAAACAAGAAGGGCAACTCCAACTCGGGGAAATGGTGCTGATGAAGGATGACCGGCTGCCTCCCAACCGATGGCTGCTGGGGCGCGTGACACGCCTTTACCCCGGCTCCGACGGCGTGACCCGCGTGGCCGACGTGCTGACCACTTCGGGGACCTTCCGACGAGCTTTCAACCGGCTGTGCCCGCTTCCAGTCAACACGAACTGCGTTCCTGGGGCGGCAACATGTTGACGCCTTGCATGTGTGCGCTCAGCAACCCGTCACGCACACACGCGCACGACATACGATACAGCGAGCCGCTGGCTGCGCCCGCGGCGACCACTCGCCCATAGACCTCAGAACTCTCATCACGTACTTCATATTATTATACAACCTTTGTAGATCGGTTATTAAACCTTTTTTTTATACATTCAAGAAATTTACTAGCTACTGTTCCCTCCGTCTCACTACGTGAAGCAAAGTACCGGCGTTCCCAATAAGTACTTCATTTATATTTAAAGTCATTAACACGTCTGTTTTTATTAAAAACTAGTCAAATACACTGAATTAATTTAATAATAGTGATTAATCATAATACAATTCTGATCGTTCTATTTTGAGTTCCGATTAATAGTGTCACCACATTTTTTGTTTGAATACAGTCAAGGTCATAAATATGCATACACTTTAGTACCTTGTCTATTTAACGTCATGTTTAAACTGCCATATGAAATTGTCACAGCGTTAGTGACAAGGTACTAAAGTGTATACATATTTATGACCTTGACTGTACATTGGTAAAATACCATGATTACGGTAGGTAGGTATTTATTAAGTAAATATTTGACTTATAGTCTTTATTAAAAATGTAAAGTAAAAACCATAATACCCATAAACAGTAAAACTGATGTAGGTACATGGTGTTTTGGTTTACCAAAATTTATAAAGTATATTGCTAGTAATGCAATTATATAATCATAATGTGCAACCTTTTTATGAATTTAATTACATGAAATTAAATAATGTTCAAACATATAAAATAATTAAATTACAGACAAACTTTTACTCGTAGTTATACTCCATTTCATATACCATGGCCCGATGCACTTGAGACGGTCATTAGGCGTTAACAATAGGATTAGTGATAACAAAAGATACCTGGCCAGACCCTTTTGCGGCGTGGTATGCAGGTTGGACCGACGCGTGCCATTTTGAAGTGCTCCTAATTAGATAACAAAAGGCAAACATTATGAGCCCTATTGTTACGCTTCAAGTGCATCGGGCCATGGTATATGAAATGGAGTATACGAGCACATGCAAAATCAATCGGCATAATTTTGCGACCATTTCAACATTAACATTTTAATCAATAGATTAACGCTCGTGATATTTTATCAAGCAGGTACTTATGTTTTATGATGCTGGAGTTCATTTAAGGTCACGATGCTGCCAGGTACCCCACCGATCAGGAGGCCGTACTTCCCTGCCAAAACGAGTACGATAGTCAATATTGCTTCTGTCGGGAGCAGTTGCGTTAGTACTGGTGCGGGGCGAGGAGGGCGCGCGCGGGGATATCAGCTGTGCGTTATCTACGATTATGTCATCGAACTGGGCTGAGTGCCTGGCCGGTCGATTATCCACACGATATTCTGAATCAACAATGATATGTTTCCTATTTCGACGTAATGTTGCCCCTGACAGTGATTGTACTATATAAGACTTAATGCTTATTTCTTTTATAATCGTTCCTGACATCCAATGACCATTATGCCTAACTTTAACTTTTTTTCCTATTGTTAATGGGGATAAATATCTTGTACCTCTGTCGTAATAATTTTTTTGAACATTTTGTCGATTTATTAATACCTTAATGACACCTTCTTGTATTTTCGGTAAAAGTAACTGTGGTGGGCAAGGGCTAGGTACTTAACTTTCTATTGTACAGAAGTTCTGCTGGAGATGGTAAGTCAGTTGATATAGGAGTGTTTGCATATCGTTGATGAAACTGCAATGCCGCGTAACTAACAAATTCAATAAGTTGCAAAATGTGCCTTACTGATTTGTTTATTAAGGAGTATTTGCAACTTATCCAAATTTTTTATTACGCGGTTATGCAGTTTCACTGGCGATATTCTAATAGGGCTAAATTAACGTCTGTTTTATCAAAATCGGTCTTCTTCATCGTGTTTTTTATTGTCTGTATGGTCCGCTCAACTTGTTCGTTGGACTGCGAGTATCCTGAAAGTTCCAGTCCTTAGCAAACTGTCTGAAGTGTTGGGATGCAAATTCTGGACCATTATCACTCATCACTATCTCTGGTATGCCATGCCTAGTAAATATGTTTTGCATTTTTCTTATAACGTAATCTGATTTTAGTGTTCGCAATTTTGTTATTTCGTCAAATTTACTCGTACTGAAGTAATCAATGATGAGCAAGAACGATTTTCCGTGATAATGAAAAATATCCACTCCTACTTTAAACCAGGCTCGTGGAGTTACGTCATGCTGGATGAGTGGTTCTTTACAGTTCTGCTTTCGGAAGGTGAGACACGCTTGGCACCTTGACAAGTAATCTAATATTTGAGCATTCACGTTGGGCCAGTACGTCATTTCTCTTGCTCTTAGCCTACATTTCTCAATACGTAAATGTCCAATATGATTTTTTCGGAGCACCTCGGCTCGCAAACCCGATTTCCTTTCCAAATAATACAATACCATAAGCTAGTGTGAGTTCATCTCTTATATCCCAATACGGCCTTAGCATATCGTCAATTTCAATTTTATGCGTCGGCCATCCGCGTGTTATTATTTTTGTTAACTGTTGCATGTCCTTGTCGAGCTTAGTACATTTCTGTATTGTTAAAAAATGTGTGTCGGTAAGCGGAATTTCTGCTGTTAAAGCACAAACTTGCGCATGCGGGTCGAGATAGTCGCGCGTGTCGGACTTCTCGCTCGAGCCCAGTGCAACCGCCAGCGATAGTGCTTCAGCTATGTAAAGATATTTACCCGGCTTATATACAAGCTTAAAAGAATAAGGTTGAAGTCGCAGTAACATTCTTTGTAATCGCGCGGGTGCACTTGCCAGCGATTTGTTTATTATACTTATTAATGGTTTATGGTCTGTTTCTATTATTATATCATTACGACCATAAATATAACAATAAAATCTTTCACATGCAAAAACACAGGCTCCTTCTCTATTTTTGCATACGATTGTTCTGCCTTTGTTAAGGACTTTGACGCATAAGCGACTGGCTTTATTGTCCTGTACTTAGTATACAACTTCCAAGGCTATGTTTACTCGCGTCGACCGAAATAACTTAGTATATTTTCAAAACAGTCTTGGTGACAATGGTCCCAATGCCATTCAAGTGTATTTTTTAACAACTCTCGCAAAACAAATGTTTTCTCGGATAGTTTTGAAATAAATCTGCCCACATACGTTACTATCCTATAAACCTTTCAACATCTTTTACAGTTTCAGGAGAGGAAGGTTCGTAATTGCGGTTATGTGACTATCGTCAGGTCTAATGCCTGAATGAGTAATCGTGTGTCCTAAATATTTTATTTGTGTTAAATCTACTTTACATTTTACCGATTTAACTTGATATTTGTTTCTTTGCATCTCTGTAACACAGCCTTAAGCCGTTGGTCATGTATCTACTTCTTTTGAATCTGCGTATACCAATAACTCGTCTACAAAAAGAATGACACCTTCCATAGCGTATGAAACACTTCTGAAGCCGATGATAAACAATAAAAGGCAGGCATTCTTAAAAATTGAAATCGTCCAAAAGCCGTATTAAATGTACATAAATCTGTGCTCGAACCATGTAACGCTACTTGCCAAAAACCTTGTTTTGCATCTAAGGTACTAAAAATCCTAGCCCTTGACAACTTAGCAGTGATTCCCTCGAGAGTAGGTAGTTTAAAATGTTCACGCCTAATGGCCATGTTTAGGTCTTGAGGGTCAAGGCATATTCGCAGATCACCGTTACAAACCGGAGACCGAATATGCATTATTACAAAGGTTAACCCCTCGTATGCGGGAGGTCAAAAAGGTACCTACCAAGTTCTAGTCTCTTCTGATTACGATATAAAATATAAACTTAAAGAAATACAAAAAGATAGGGTCATGGCACCAGTGTTGGACACTTTAAGCTGACAGGTACCAATAATGGACACTTTACTCTTAATTCAAAGATCATAAGGTTATAAATTAATTGTTGCAAACAAATGAATAACCTTTATCTTCTGTAAAATAATGGTCAGGTGTCCGTCATTAGATCTTGTTCATTACTGGTTCGATCACCCTATCCAAATTTGGAGCACGGATCCGTTCTTAAGCATACGAGGGGTTAATGCCTTGTGCTTGCATTTCTTTTTTATATTTTAACGGCAAACAGTCTCCTACAAATACTTCAGGGAATTCGTCTAAAATTTCAGTTTTATTGCTAACGGTGAACACGCGTTTCACTAAATTTAGTTCTTCGCAAGAACTTTTACCTAATAAAGGCGACGAATCCGTATCAACTATTATGAAATCTACAACATATACTTACATTTGTTTTACACTTTACTTTTAAGAAACATTTACCTACTACTTTAATCTCACTACCAGAATATCCCTGTAGTTTCAAAGAAGTCTTTGTTAATCCGATTCTAGCACATTTAATTGCTTTAATTTATTAAGAGAAAGAATATGCACGTCCGCACACATTTAACTTATTGTGTCGCGTATTTGCAACCTAACTAACCAGTCGGATTTAATCATGTTATTATTTACCTCGGTTTAAAGAATTTATTTTTCAAAAAGAATTACATAAATTCACGTACATGAGAAAAAATAACAACATAAATGACGAGCGCATGCATTAAAAAATTGTTGTCGCTGGGTACAATTTTTATAATAAATACTAGCGACCCGCCCTCGCTTCGCTCTGGATTAAAGTATTATACATATAAACCTTCCTCTTCAATCACTCTATCTATTAAAAAAAACCGCATCAAAATCCGTTGCGTAGTTTTGAAGATTTAAGCATACATAGGGACAGACAGCGGGAAGCGACTTTGTTTTATACTATGTAGTGAAGAAAGAAATCATGACAAATCTTCGTAAATCCAACTTAAGCTCCAACTTTTGAGGTCATTATTGAACAAAGTTCACTTCAGCAAAACCTGTGCTAATTAACGAAAAAAATCTGTACATAGAGCAATGGGCTAAAATGTATGGAACGTGGTACAGTCGAAGTCATAAATATGATTACACTTTAGTACCACGCCACTTTCATTCACTGAGACAATTACATATAATTATATGTAGGTAGCTTATATGACACGTTCGTAGATTTACCATAGCAGCGCCATCTATTGATTACTTACTCAACCCAGTCAAAAGGTATCGACATCTGTTAGAATCATTTGGAGTTAACAGATAATTGCGACTGTCAAATAATAACAGACAAATAATTAGCAATAAATTAAAATTGCGACTATAATTTGAGATTTAAACTATCCTATCTCTCAAGTTGGATCGAACTGCACATGGTGTGCGAATTTTATTATAATCGGTTAAGTGGTTTAGGAGTCCATTGAGGACAAACATTGTGACACGAGATTTATATATATTAAGATTAAGTTATCGGGTAGTAAGTAAGGTATTATTTACCTGATCGGAGGAATCCTCGCGCACCTCAAAAACTCCACACATCCTTGAATAATGGTTCATTTTCTTACAACGCAAACCCTGTTGTCCAAATGCTGGACAGTTAAATTTGCGATGAACTCCTCCACACTGCAAACAATCGCTGATCTCCTTGACGCAGATAACGCTGGTTTCCTCGGAATTCCCAATTGGTGACAGCCTGCCTTCGAGTTAATTCCGCCAAATTACATATTTCTACCGCTTTATTTAGGGTTAAGTCCGGCTCTTTGAATAGTCGTTCACGTAATGTCCCATCCTCAATTCCGCAGATTAATCTATCCCGCACCAAGTCCTGGCACAAATCCTTGAACTCGCATTTGGCCGCCATTTTGTTTACCTCAAATACATACTGTTCGAAACACTCCATTTCTCCTTGTTCGCGTTTAAAAAACTTGTGACGTTCAATAGTAAGTTTTTTCTTGAGAACGAAAAACGCATCAAAGGCTATAGCCGGGTTTCCATAGTAAGTCGGCCCTTACATCAAATTATGGGCTCGGGGATTTTTTTGTCAGTACGATACGATAACTAGTATTCGTTTTTTGGGTGGCGATGCAAAACTATCTAAAGAACGTTATTTCAAAATTTGAAACAAATCGCTTGAACACGTCCAAAAAACAAACATTAAAAAAAAACTTGAAAAAATCATAACTCAAAAACTATTACAAGTAGGATGTTCATACTCGGCTAAAATATTCTTCATTACAAGAGGTACTGACAAAAAAATCCCCGAGCCCATTTGATGTAAGGGCCGACTTACTATGGAAACCCGGCTATAGCCTTTAATTAAATTTATCTAAAACTTTTTCAACAGTCCCTAGTTTTACCGTGAATTGATCATAGACGTCTCGGCCTCGTTCACCTATCACGTGTAGTCTTCGATCAACAATACACAACTAGATAACGGGTCAGAGAACAAAACACGGCACAGCGAATACATACTCACTTCAAATTGGGAGTTTATTTGAATTTAGTTCGTTGTCAACTACGCCAACAGTGACACGTGTTACAATGCCTCAGTATGTTTTCAGAAACTGTATAAAAATAATCAGTATCACCGTTACAAAAAAAATACAGACGGAATATCATACTTGCGGTGAGGAAATTCTTAATATTAATGAATAAATAACAAAGTATTTCTGAATAAATAATTTATTTTAGTTTCCGACCAACAATTGTCAATATTTGGTTGTTGCAGAACAGTGCATCAACGAGGGCCGATTGATAAGTATCCGAAATGAAGAAGAAAAAAAAATATTTTTTCAATAATCTAATTTATTTTTCTACGTATGTTCCTCCTAACTCACCCAACGCTTTTCCAGAGCCATAATTCCATTTTTAAAGAAGCTTCTATCTAGACCCTCAAAATAACCATTAACGGCGTCAATGACCTCGGTGTTCGTAGAAAATTTTCGTCCTCCTAGCCACTTTTTTAAATTTGGGAACAGATGGAAGTCGCAAGGGGCCAAATCAGGTGAATACGGTGGGTGGGGCAGTAATTCCAAGCGTAACTCTTGAATTTTTGTCATAGCTACTCCAGCCGTGTGAACTGGTGCGTTGTCGTGATGGAATAATATCTTTTTCTTGGCGAAATGGGGTCTTTCTACCTTAACTACGTCGCTCAGTTTTTGCAAAAGGTTTGCATAATATTGGCCATTTATTGTTCTTCCTTTTTCAAGATAGTCTACAAAAATTACACCTCTAGCATCCCAAAATACAGTTGCCATCACTTTGCCAGCCGATAACGTAGTCTTTGCCTTCTTTGGTGCGGGTTCGCCACTTCTCATCCACTGCTTAGATTGTTGTTTAGTTTCAGGCGTGTAGTGGTGGATCCATGTCTCATCAACCGTTATGAAACGACGAAGAAATTCATTGGAGTCGGCTCTAAAACGTTGCAAACACTCCTTTAAAGTATTCACTCGTCATTGCTTTTGCTCGTCGTTGAGTAGCCGCGGCACCCATCTGGCACAAAGCTTTTTCATTGACAAATGTTCGTGCAATATATTAAAAACGCGTTCCGACGAGATTTTACAATCTCTGCTATCTCCCTTAGCTTCAAACGGCGGTCATCTAATATAACTTTTTTTTATTTTGGCGTCCTCGTTTAAAATCGGTAGCGACCCAAGTGTGGACTGTGCTAAAAGAAGGAGAAGAGTCCCCCAAGACACGGTCAAGCTTTGTTTTAATTTGACTTGCCGTTTTCCCTTTTAAAACATAAAACTTGATCACAGCACGAATCTCCGTTTTCTCCATTTTCATGAAAATGGAAATTTTTACTGACTTTAAACCGCTTTTATTTTTAAAGAAGCAACAAACAATGATAATAGGATTTTTGAAATCTTAGATGTCAAATGACGTTACGGCGGGAATTATATATTTTTTAACACAGTTGCTCAAAAAGTGGTACTTTTCGTAGCTGTATATCGTGCGGAAAGTTGGATATTACGCACTAGTACGTTATACTTTTCCATTTTTTTTAAATATAATTTTGTTTCAACTTCCAAGCCGTGACTCCAACCAAAGAGTTTGCATTTTCAACCACTTTTTGATTACGTCATTTAGCATTGAGACTATACATAGGTAACATAATTAAAAATATTAAAATTAAATACAAACATCAAAACAAAAAACAGCTCTCATCAAGATGGCTGAATCTGAATTAGTATTACGAATGATTAGATTGTTGCGTATTAAGGTGAATTTACATTACACCATGCCGAAACCGGGCCGAGCCCAGTACGGCGTAATGTGAATCCACCTTTATGCATTACCGCTGGTTAATAGAGAATTATACTTTGTGATTTTTAAATATAGGTATAGGTCTACCAGAATCTCATGGCAAATGGGGAAATAAAAAATTGTAGATGGCAATACTGGGGAAATTGGACTAAACGGTATTGATACTGTGTAATTTTTAAACCGACTTCAAAAAAATGAGGAAGTTTAAGGGCCGTATTAATAAACTGATCTCAACTCTAATGTTCGTCTCGAGATGCATCAAAAATGACAGTGTTCTATGGTTTGACGTTTACTTTGACGTATCTTGTGACCGGCATCTCACCCAAGATGAGTTTATTAATACGGCACTAAGATTCGACGAATTTTTATTTTTTATGCTTTTAACATTATCAACAAAAAATACGAGTATGTACACTAGAGGTCTATTACATTAAACTCCCAGTATAGGATAATAATTTAATACACTGAGTATAAAAAATAACTTAAAATCTCATCCAGAACTAGAAAAAGATTCCAAAAATTCTACTTCCATTTCTTGTTCTTCATCTGCTGAGGACGATGAAGAGAGAGAAGTATTTATGATAAACCTCTCTTCTAACATTTCAATTATTTTGTCTTGCTTTATGAAATCGTTTTCAATTTACCATTATTAGAGGTGCTCTCAGTTATTATTCGACGAATGGTAGTGCTGGGAACCCCTGTACCTACTAAGTAGCATTTATGTAAGACAAAATATACCTAAACCTAAAAGTATCAAAACAGTTCGTTTCAAAATAAGTCAACTCCACAACACGCTTTAAAATCGAAGATTGTGTTTGATTTATACCTCCTTCTTCGCGTATTTTATTTTACATTTTACACATTGTAAACAATATTCCTCGCTTGAGATCTAAGCGGTTTTCTCGACTTTTTCACCAGATAACAATAGCTGAAACGAATTTCTTCTTCTTCTTCTTTCTTTGCCCCCGCGGCGACTTGAACAGCTACTACCGCGGGGATATGGCGTTTCCACGTGAAGTGATTTCGCCAGTGTCAAGTAAGTATATATAATTATAAATCAATATAGCAATAAAACACAATCCAATCTTCTCTAGGAAGATTGGGGGCAACGTTGTACGGTGATTTGTAGGTCAGAGGTCAAGATAGTTTTAACCTCTGCACCACTGCGAGTCCACTTGAAACGAGAAGAAAGATGCCAGATACACGAAATAAGTCCAAGTCTTCAATCACTGTGCGACACAAAGGCATAAAAAGTACAAATCACTATCAGAAAAGAACTTTGAACACCTAATTACCCAAAAATTAAAGTCTAAAACAAATCACACGTCCGCCATCTTTTAACGTTGCAAATGGCCCCCTGAAACGAATTTCAAAATGTTAGCAACGGTAAACAAACAATTTGACACTGCCGCCAGTTGACAGTTGCCATATGAAAATCACTGTTTTTTTACTTTTAAAAATGCCATCAGATTCAGGTAGACCTATAATTAAATTACTGTGACGTTCAGTAGGTATAGTTCAAAATCTCGAAAAACACACTTTAGAAGATAAAAACTGCATAAATAATAGTATAAATAAGAGAGGCTCGACCTAAGGTACCGACCAGAGGAATTTGCAGAACAAAAAACAACGTATTACTAATAAAGTGGACAAAAGAAAGTGGGCGGAAGTTCTTCTGTCAACAATCCATTTCCGGGATCTAGAATATTCGCGTGGTTCTAAAATATTCACCGCTATTAACAATACCATCTGTTGTCAAATAGAGTACAACTTCGTGTTTTCCATATGTTAGTGGCGCACTGTTATTTGGCGGCGAGTGGCGTTACTTGTCGTTACAACGTTAGTTAGAAGTTCAGCTACTTCGCAACAGGGCGCGCTACTTTTTGTTTTTGAGCTTTACGGTTAAAGATATATAGTTCACTTTCGAATGCAAATTCGTGCTTTTTGGAGACTTTCCTTTGATATCGAATGCATGCCCATATAAGGCAATTTCTATTATTGTTGCGCAATAACAGGTACGGATGAAAAAAGGTAATCTTGTGGAATTTCTGGATTTTTCCACAATTACGAAGGTTATAAAAGGGGATGTCAGTCGCAAATCGGGGTCCAGAAGATCAGCAACTGTCGTCAGAGAAGGGCTTCCTCACGTTCGCTTAAATCGATACTTAGGTATTTTGCTGTTCGTTTACGTGCTTATTATTTACGTTGTGTTAAATTCGCGTTTGTTTTTATTATCGTGTTACGTAGATTCATTTGATCATAGTTTACAATTATCTTGTGTAGGGATACATAGTCACGGTATTTAACGGAAATAGAAGTGCGTTACGTTTACGGTTTAATTTATAACGTCGGTCGTTATAGTGCTTATGTCATAGCCGCGGTAATTAACGGATAATAGAAACAAGTTACGTTTACGGTTTAACTTTAACGTTGTTTATAGTGTTCATACCTAGTGAGATTCGGGTTCTATTTTCCTACAGCTGACGTCGGAGAAGGGTTCTGTCGTGTTAGGGTCGGCGTCGCGTAGTTTATAGTTATTTATCTAGGTATTTACGGTTCGGTTAAGTGCTTATTTTTTATGTTGTGCTAAAGTCACGTTTGTATTTCATATCGTGTTGCATCGATTAGTTGCTTATAATCCTGTATAAGGCTGCGTAGACACGGTATTTAACGGGTAATAGAAGTGCGTTACGTACATGGTTTAACTTTTAACTCGTTCATTTTGCTTATAGTGAAATTTTATATTGTAAATAATAATGTTTTCTTACGGTTTTGTGCGTGCGGGTTATTAAAACAGGACTCTTTTCGGGTTATGTTTGATACATAATTAACTTCATTATTATATTATTCAAAGGTCGAGTTTCATACATTTAGTTGCGGTTTAAACGATTTGTGTCGATTTTATTTTATTTTAGTTTAGTTGGAATACCTACAATAAAATACGGCTAGTTCAAAGCATTTATGGTTAAAATTAATTGTTCAAGTTGTTTTAAAATACGGTTTCTTAGTTTCGAAATTAATAGGGATCGTATATCCTCGGTTTATTTTATGAGGAAATAGGTAGTTTTGCGTTGCATTTGAGTTATAGTCGCGAAGATTTTGTTTATTCGTTTTATTTAATTGTAAAAAAAATTAGGAAGTTTAAGTATTAGGAGGGAGCCTAACTTTGGAGTTGCGGGTGGACTAATTCTTGGTTGTCATTAGTGTCTAGCGCGTTGCAAAATTAATAAATTTAGTGTGGGATTAATGTGACAATTTCTTGTGGGGAGGTTGTTTTGCTATTTGTATTAAGCTAGATTAGCATTATTCGCGCTAGAACTATGACTAGACAAACAGTGTGTCTGACGAACTATATCTAACTTATAACGGTGACAAACGGGTCTGGTTCGGAACTATTAAATTCTAAAAGAGCCTCGGGCAAGCCCAGATGATCTTTTTACCAACACAGACATCTGTATAAGAGCCCACCATACTCATTGTCATCCTTGAGTCGTAGCTGGGTCCACAGGTTGGGCACGCAATCGCACCAGTGAAAGCTTTGAGGGTTTTGAGTATTGGTTCCCCATAAAAATTTAAATATTTATATGTTATATACACAATAGGGCGCCTTACTCTCACGTCTTGGACTGCGGTCTGTGAGGGGGGAGGTACACACAACACGAGTGTTAGGTTGCCTACTTCAGCCGACTCAGCTGAACTTTACAGTTTATCTTAGGGATGTTAGCAAAATTTGAGGATGGTAAGCCTCCGGTTTAGCTTAGAATAGGCCTAAAAAGTAGAGTTAGGGTAGATTCAATTGTCTAGGGAATTAGGGATTTAGGTATTTAATCAGTAGGATTTTATTTAGGAATAGTTTAGAATGCGCAAAAAATTAGCCTTTAAACTCGTTAACGTTTGGTCTTGTAATGCCACTGCATATGAATAGAAGTTCTATTAAATCTAATAATCGTCATAAATATAGACTTTGGGGATTTAACTATATTTTCATAGGATTTTATTCTGAGAAGTTCTCAGATTACCATGTTTTATTTGACCATTTGTGTTCATATAAGTTTGACAGGAAGTAAATATTTCCAGTTGTAGACTTTCTGCATTTAGTAAAATTCAGGTAATATTTATGGGTTGGACTGTCTTCTTCTTCTACGGCTGTTGTTTTCTCCGTCATAATACTGGGTTACGTACTCGGCCGTCACTGTCTAAGGGCATCGGCTAGTGTTTTGCGGTTGAAACATCACGCCATTCCCAAGGGAATCTAAAGTGTAAAAATATACACGTAACGTTGACAGGGGTCTCCCCGTTTATATTGAGGTACCTACTTGTATTAATTCAATAGTTAAATGACTGGAAAACTTTACTGTAATAAATTAGAAATTGTTATTTAAATATAACTAGGAAAACTACCGAGTCGCGTACTCAGCCGTCATTGTCTAAGTCTAAGGGCAACAGCTAGTGTTTAGAGGTTGAAACATCACGTCATTCCCAAGGGAATCTAAAGTGTAAAAATACACACATAACGCTGTCATAGGTCGTTTTAGTGAGGCCAGACCCCATCCAAAGAAAGGACTAATTTGATTTTAGATTTCAGTTCAAATAATTATTAAATACCATAGTACCATACCATACCATACCATAAGAGTAGTGAACCTAAGATCAAATAGGTTCTCGCTGTAACCGGCCTCATTTCAAGGTAGGGGTTTAGGTAGGGCAAATATAATTATATTGTTTCTCTTAAACACATAGGTAGGGAATAATATTACATGTTAGGTATTCGGGTAACAGCTAGTAATTAAATATTATTAAAGACAAAGTAAAAGAGTTGATAAAGTAAAGGGTCAGGGTAGGTTAATTAAGAGTGAGATTAATAAAGGAACGGTAGTTTATATAATTATATTTTAAAAAAATATAGGAGAATCATTAGGGCTTGTAGAATTAGAAGAATTCCAAATCTGACTATGCTCCATATAAAAGACATGGGTGCTGCGGTGCAATGTAGGATTCTGACACTAGACGATCAAAAGGCCAATTAAATATATCAAATTAGAATATTCTATTCATTAGGAGTTTAAAAGTTTAAAATTAAATTATATTAAGATAAGAAGTATTATAAAGAATTAAATTATTTAGTAGGCAGAAGGGGGGTTGTTACAACAACCGTTGCCATTTCATAAAGTCTGTGTCAATTAAAAGTAAAATTGTCTCTTGTAATAGTTTTATTTACTGATTTATTATTGTTTCATGGATATTTTTTCGCAAATGTATTAAAAAACGTCGTTTGATACACGTGCGGGACTGTCATTTTAACTCGTCCCGACTCTTGGCCCGAGCTGCAAGCTAGGGACAAGAGTCGGGACGAGTTAAAATGACATACTTTCCGTACTTGTATCAAAATGTACTATTTTTAATTTTTTTAAGTAATGTTTCGGATACTTATCAATCAGCCCTCGTATGGGGATTTTTTTTTTAAGCCTTTTTTGGTGTCCCACTGCTGGGCAAAGGCCTCCCCTCTTTTTCGCCATTCGTCCCGGTTGAGTGCATGCTCCCGCCATTCGCTTTGAAACGCGACCAAGTCATGGAGTAGTATAATAATTTATATTTTTTGCAGTCGTAAATTTAATATTAATTTGTAGATTTCCTGGTGATCCATTTCTATGTGCAATTTGGAATTCAATCGTCGCGAGTGAACGGCAGGACGAGATTTTTAGACCAGGAATAAGTTCCGTAGTATGTTCGATCCATTTCGACAAATTTGATGTCGTAGGAAATTCGCAAAGACGTCGATTGCGTAAAACAGCTGTCTCTAAATTGCAGGTTATTTACATTGCCAATAATATAATATGCTATTTATCATTCTTTTTATGACGTGGAACTGAATTATAAATGATTAAAAACAGATTCTACCACTAGGAGTAGGAGTCCTATGGCCACCCTGAGTCTCCATCATCAGACCACATTATTGTATTGTCATCAGAAATAAAGGCATACGCTTTTCAGCTTCATTGGACACCGGGATGTGGGTCAAATTTAACTTGCAAGATTGGACCCTTACATACATACCTACAGAGCAATTTAAATACATACATACATACATAACATCACGCCTTCATTCCCAGAGTGGGGTAGGCAGAGCTACAGAAATACCAACAACTCTAAAAAGACTTGTTTATAATTCTGTAACCACATTTTGCACGATCAGGCCAAGAGGTTTACTAGTGTATTAGTGACAGGTTGCAAGCCCATCGCCTAACAGTACTATAAGCCCTTATTCCCTTAGTCGCCTCTCACGACATCCGCGGGAAGACATGGAGTAGCACTATTCTAACCCGGCAACCACACGGGACCTTAATTTAAATAAAAGCTTGTAAAATAACGTTGAGTTGTTTTTTATATTAAACCCATACCCACCTGATTCGTCAAAACAGAAATAAAATTAAGTGTACAGCTACTCCATTTGAACTCTGTTCGCGGTGACATTGGCACTTCGCTAGTAGAAGCTGCATAAGGTAAAAACGAGCATCTAGTCGAAGTCACATAAGTTGATAAATTGTTTCAAGCAAAAACTAAGCATTGCATTACCGACATACCATTTAAATTAGAATGTTTTATTTTGACAAGGATTTTATATAAGTATGAAGTTTGTATAGGTCGCGCTAGGACACTTTTCTAAGAGAATTTTGTATGGGACCCGGAGTCTATTGGTTAGTATGTCGATGCGTGTAGTAGTTTATTTATTCGCACTTTTTTATCCTTTTTTCCCAATTCGAATGCCTCTTAATAAATTTTACAACTCTTTTTCTATTTATTCCGTTCTTTACTGAGATTTCCCGACGTAACATTCACTAATAGTGTTGATAAAGACTCGAGTCCTTGGAGTCTTCATTTGTAGGACTCGACTTAGTTTTTTAGACTCTAGTCATCGAATCGAAGCTCAAGTTCTTTTGAAATTAAGGGGACTTAAGTCTTCTGTAGTTTTATATAGAGACTCGAGTCCTCTACAGAGGCTCGAGCGTTTTGTTTACTCTTAAGGCCTTTAAAACAACCGAGACATGATTAGAACTCATTTGGACTTATAATTGTATGAACACTTGAGATTATGAGATTACGGAATATAGGTACTGAGTAAAGTAGTATTATAGTAATCAGTACCTACTTAGGTATATCTTTCTTTTGATTTTAATGCTGTCTGTTTGTATGGTTTTCATAATGAATTGAAATACGGGCCTTAGGCATTCACGGCTTAAAGAACTGATGACGAAATGAAGCCAAAATGAAATGTATCTTTTAAATTCAACTAGATGACGCCAGCAAGTTTGTAAATTTAGAATTCTAGGATGATTAATGTTGCATGAGCTTCCTTGGTTCTCTTATGGCATTTGTAGTCATTGTACTATTCGTTTCTAAAAGAATACCCACACCCTTAGATCGAGGGGACTTATTTCAGTATTTTCTTAACAGCGTAGTTACAACACATAAATCCGGAAGTAACTATATGTTTCTGCCTATCTGTCTGTTCCTTTCACGCTGAAACCATTAAACCGATTGAAATGAAATTTGGTAAGTACAGAGATAATTTGAGACCCGGGGATGAACACAGAGTAATTTTTATTCCAAGAATCAACCCTTTGAATAGATGAAATTTGGGATGAAAGTTTGTACGGGAATACCTATTACACGCGGAGGAAGTCGTGGGCGGATAGCTAGTGTTATAAATATTATAATAATAGAGGTAGTAACCGCTTTTTTAGAATTTTGTATACATAGTAGAGTTTGTATTTTGGAAAATTACACAATTCCTGAAATAATCACCATAAACAAAATATACGTGGACAGAGACGCGAGTAAAAGTATTTATTAATATTTTAATGGCGTTATTATTGATAGCCAGTTATTTACTGTCACTCAGCCACTTGGGTTGCCTTTTCCCAACTTGACTCTTTATAGAGAATATTTAAATTATACTAAAACATTACTGAAAGATACCTAAATTTTACAGATATCATATACTTCGTTTGTGCATTCAAACCACTTCAGAAAAGTACATACCCATCAAACACAAACATGACATATTTTGATAGAAACCATAGCAAGCCAACTAACTTCAAAAGCAAGTCGTCATTATAGGACTCGAGTCTTAAAGCACACCTAAAGTTGAAATAAGACTTTAAAAAGATACGATGGCTTGAATCTTTCTAAAGCTTGAGTCGTAACTACAAGACTTAAAAAAACTCAAAAAAGAACTCGACTCACAACTCAAAACACTTGAAAGTCTTTTAAGCTCACAGTCTTATAAATATGGGTCGAGTTCTTGCATTTTAGACTTCAGAGACTTGAGTCCCTATCAACACTGTGAATAGTGAATCACTATGCTGTTTTAAAATAAAAATGTCTGCGGTGGTTGCAAAATCGACTCCATTATAATTCACCACTCGACAGTATAATTCTGCTCGCACTTAGGTATCGTTAGATAGATATTATTACATCACATCACTGTCGCGGTATCGTTTGTTTGTTGCTTAGTTGTTCCGATTTAAAATACCGGCTGCGCCATGTTATGTTAACTAAGGCGAGAAGGACGTACATCAAACACGAGCGCTGCGTTAAAACTGTTTATTTCATTTACATAAGATATGACATTGGAAATTAAGTAAACTGGCAATCTGGTATTTTAAGTATCTGGTAGATTAAGAAACTGGGTATGTCAAATACTTTGTGTTTGTAATTTTGTATCTAGTATTGTGGGAATTCGGTTTTAAGGTAACGTGGTGTTTAGAAAACGTTGATTTGGCAATCCGATATAAAAAGAAACACGGTAAAAAGAAAATCTGGAATTTTTGAGAATTTTATATTTCAGACAATTGCAGTAAATCGGCAATATAATATTTTGCAGTTCTAATATAAATATTAAAAGTTCCCTACAGGAAACGAGCGCTCCTACTATTTATTACATGAAAAATAATTGAAGTGGGTTAACTTTAATTAAAATTTTATGTTTTAACAACAGTTTTGGACAAGAGCCGAATCTTAAGTACCCGAAACCGACGTGCATGCATGACTCGATGTATGAATGTGGAAGAAGCGAAAGAGCTTTGTCAGGATCGTAGCAGGCGGAAAGAAGTGGTCTCTGCCTACCCCTCTGGGAAACAGGCGTGATTTATGTATGTACAATTTTATATGTAATACATGCATTCCCGCTGCCTAATTTGAATATAATATACTAATATTTATCACGCCTTTAAAAATTAACAAGTACGACCTATAATCTGTGCACTGTAGGATGGTGCCTGTGACGTCCGTATTTCGTAATTAAAATCACTTACTGTACTCCAAAGCGAGGTATTTAAAAATAGTCGATTATTTATTTAAATTCCTGAACGGCGTTGCTAGGTTTGTACCAATGTCGTTTTTATGAAAAGTTAAAGAAACAAGTGTAATACGTGTTTAAATGAGCTGTCACAGGCACCATCCTACAGTGCACAGTATATAGTTAACATTTCGTACTAAGGACATCGTAACTTATTAACATGGCAATTGTGTAAGTGGAACAAAGACAGTCTGTCGGCTGTTACACTTTATTACCATAAATACAGCCTTCTGGCTTAAAACATTGAGTTCAATTTTAAATGTCACAATTTTGGAAGTAAGCATTCCAGATGTACCATACTTATTCTATGCATGTATGACGTTTGAATCAGTTGACATGGCGTCCAAATTAGTGTCAAATTACTAATTTGTATCGAAAATATTTTTTTCATGCGAACCGTGAGTTGCGGAAGCATCTTAAAATTTTAGGAGGCTTCGATGATCTATAAAAAAATATGAACTCCCAACTAGACGGCTACTATTCTACAGTCAGTCGAGCCCACAAGCGCTGGGATATCGTGGTCTGGTCCCAACCGGTCCGGGATATCGTGTCCGTGAGCAGTGTCTATGTGTTCGTTGCTCGAGCGCACTTGTATGTAGATTTATTTCTTTACTTGTTTTCTGTGCTATTACTTTGTACCCGCATAACTACTCCCTCTGCCCAAGGTCAAAAATTTGGAATTTTATTAGTACCACATTACTTAGCAAACGCAAAAGCTGGTGTTAACGAAAAATGTTTGCATCATTAAAATACAGGTTTTTATTGAAAGTTGAAGTCTTATAAATGTAAAAAATATGAATATCACGTCATATTTTTTACATTTATAAGACTTCAACTTTCAATTAAAACCTGTATATTTTAATCAGGATAGAATACTGACTTCTTACGGATAATTTATTTATTACACGGTATCATTGTGATATACAACCTAGTGATTAAGTTGACGTGATTCGGCACTCGCTTCACATAGAATACCTACTCCCGTAATGTAATAAAAAATGCTTAATACTGTTTCCATTCCATTAATTGGTGCGATTTTGATTTGATTAATTCCTCAAATTTATTTTAAGTGTTCACGTTTCGAGCGAAATGACAACTTTACATTATATTCCTTACGGGACCATACTATCGAGACCCTGGGTTGGAATGTCACTTTGAAAGTAACGAAACTTTGTTTACCTTTTTCCGTGAGAATAAAACAGACTATGTACAGTACAGTATGCTTATGTACTCATAGCTATCAATACACATTAAGTATTAGTAATTTCCGTTTTATGTGGAGAAATCCGTCCCGCTTACAACATTAATTATGCACTTGTGTGCGTGTCGTCGTGCGTGAGTACGAGATTACGCCTACATAAATCCATTTGATGCTTAACGTCTGGCATGTCGGCTGTATGAAATTATCATTACGAGGGTGATACTGAAAGTTTTTAGAACGGGCCACTTGTAAACAAAATAATTAAAAAATAAGTTTAAATTTTGAAAATGGAACTCTTTGCCAATATTATTGAGTATGAATTTTATTAATTTGTCATTTGTTTTACGACTTGGCGGGAAATTGAAAATCGTCTGTGTCACGTAAGCATGAATTCAACGCGAGAAAATTTTCGTGCAATGATTTTATATGACTTTCGATATCACTTAAGTCAACAAGAAAGTTATGATAGACTACGATTGGCCATTCCCGATGAAGCCCCATCTCGTGCCACTGTTTACAACTGGTTTAATGAGTTTAAACGTGGTCGCACTAATCTCACCGATGATCTGCGTTAGGGGCGGCCTTCTACGGCGACGACTGAAGATAATATCAGTGTTGTGCGGCGTATGATAGAGACTGATAAAAGAGTGACCTATCAGCAGATTCGGACAAGCTTAGGCATCGGTATGAGTCAAGTGCACAAAATTCTACATAAACATATAGCGGTCAGGAAGTTTTGTGCCCAGTGGATACCTCATAATTTGACCGAGGCCCAAAAACTCCATCGTGTTGATTGGTGCCGTAAAATTATTGAAAGATTTAACGCAGATGACTCAATACTATGATCGACATACTTCAGGGTGACGAAAGCTGGATTTTCTGTTATGATCCCGAAACCAAAAGACAATCTGCTCAGTCGGTGTTTCCTTCCGAGGAGTTGCCAACTAAAGTGAAGAGAGGTCGAAGCATGGGAAAAAAGATGGTGGCTTCGTTCTTCGGAAGGACAGGTCATTACGCGACAATTGTTTTAGAGGATCGAAAAACAGTTACTGCAGAGTGGTACACTAACAATTGTTTGCCACTTGTCTTGGAAAAAGTTCGGGTGAAACGACCTTGCAGTAGAATCCTCCTTCACCACGACAACGCCTCATCGCACACCGCCAGCCGCCGAACGATCGACTATTTGGCGACGTCAGACGTGGAATTACTGGGTCACCCGCCGTGTAGCCCCGACCTCGTACGTTGCGATTTTTATTTATTCCCGAAAATAAAAGAAAAACTTCGAGGAAAACGTTTTGTGGACGCCGAGGAAGCTGTGGCTGCGTTTCAAAAGGCCGTCGAAGAGACCCCTAAGGACGAGTGCGCAAAGCGCTTTTCTCAGTGGTTCCATCGGATGCAGCGATGTATTGACATGAATGGACACTATTTTGAAAAGATATAATAAAACTAAAAACTTGCTAGTTTACTCAGTTTTTGATTTTCTAAGAACTTTCAGTTTGACCCTCGTATTATACTATAATATGTTATTATTTTAAGCATAAAAATATAATTTAAAACAATCTCACAAAACAATTTTAAAACTGACCCGTTTGTCAAATTTTATGTTGATCGCTACATCGAATGCTTAAAAAACGATATTCCTGCTATATCTTAAGTGAAATTGACGGTATAAATTTATTTAGCAACCACATTCGAAGACACCCAAAGCAGAGCCACGTCTTGTTATTATTTGCAAGGAAGCTTTTTTCTGTATTCGTTCATGAACTAGCAAATCGTTGATGCAATGTTTGTGCAGTACTCGCTGGAGTAGGTACAAAGTTGACGCCACAGGGAGTTTCAGTGCCTTCACTGGTGTTCGACGTCTTTCCCTGAATGTCCGCAATTTCTTT
Source organism: Acleris holmiana (assembly GCA_949316455.1). Taxonomy (NCBI): domain Eukaryota; kingdom Metazoa; phylum Arthropoda; class Insecta; order Lepidoptera; family Tortricidae; genus Acleris; species Acleris holmiana. The sequence continues at coordinate 30,500,848 of OX438762.1, forward strand.
CTGAAGCTTGACGTTCAAGACTCTTTTGTTGACAAAGTTGCGACTGACGCCGCGGGCGCGGCCGCGCGCTCGTCCCCGTGCGGATCGGTTAGGTCGCGTAGATCGATAGGATCGCGTGGAACGTCCGGAGCGGTCGGATCTATCTGACCGAATGGAACCGACGGAGTTGACACTCCCTGGACCACGTCTTTGTGTGTATCCACCCAATTGGTTAGTCAACTGGGCGAGGGACTGCCTGCTGAGATAGTTAGGGTTACCGACGCTGTTACGACGACGTCGCTTTGCGAAATCATTTGTTACGCTAACGGTTAGATAGGATGGCAAGTTAAAAGAATTATTCTTGGAAAGAGAATTATTCCTCGACCGCGTAAATGTTTGAGATTTAATTACGTTGTTTTGTAGGAGCATATTCTGACGCTGTTCCTTAATTATTTGATCTGACCGCAGTCCCACCATGCTATACTTGTTGCGAGTGCTCAGGCCTCGGCCTCGTTTGGAGATACCTCTCTTGGCGAGGGCGAGTAATTGGCGAGCACTGTTTGCTAGCCCTCTCCGGGTGGCGACGCCGAGTCTGCTATGAATGTCCCCACGCTGCTTGGACTTGGAGCGCGATCGACGAACTTGATCTCGTAAAACACCTGTGTAATAATGACAATATTTATATTAATAGTAACGACCCGCCAGCGGCTTCGCCCGCTGCATTTTTTTTTCTTTCATGTCACTTAGGGGTATGTAAAATAGATGTTGGCCGATCCTCAGACCTTCCCGATATGCACACAAAACTTCATAAGAATCGGTCGAGCCGTTTCAGAGGAGTATGGGAACGAACATTGTGACACGAGAATTTTATAAATTAGACTAGCTTCGCCCGCTGCAATTTTAGTTTTTTGTTTCTTTCATGTCACTACAGACCTACTGAATATGCATGTAAAATTTCATAAAAATCGGTCAAGCCGTTTCGGAGGAGTAAGGTAACTAACTCTGTGACACGAGAATTTTATATATTAGAAGATTAGAAGGGCGAAACACCCAATTATTGGCATCCAAAATACCAGCTATCAGCTATGCGTTGTGTTAGGGATCGGAAATTCGGATCGATATTTACCTAAAGTCAGACTGCGTAGACGGTATGGAGACGGACCCAATATAATTTTCCTACTTAAATTCCCGGAATTTCAAATTTTTGTAAATAGAAAAAAAAAAAAAAATTTTTATTTTAATTTTTTAGAAATTTTTGTTTTTGTTTTTGTTTTTAGTGGTGGTAGGACCCTGTGCAGGGTCCGTCCGGATCGCTACCACCATCTTATCTATTAACCACCCGCCAAGCAACAGTGTTCGCATTGTTGTGTTCCGGTGTGGGGATAAGACAACCGGTGAAATTACTAGCATAGAGGCATTCCATCTTAGTCCTCAGGGTTGGCATCGCATTTGAGGTCTTAGGATTATAGTCTTTTGAATTCAAATGTATATGGGTCTCAGATTCCACTTACCATCAGGTGGCCTGAGTGCTCGTGTGCCTTCTCCTTAACATAAAAAAAAAAAAAAACCTCCAAAGTGCATATTTAATAAGTATACAAGCTTATTGCTCATTTATTTGAAGTTATTTCGACGACACGTTGGCTTAGTTGGTAGTGACGCTGCTTACGAAGCTAGCTAGCGGGTTCAAATCCCGGTAAGGGCAGATATTTTGTGTAACAAGCACGAATATTTGGGCGGTTTTAAAAAAAAGGTGTACCTACTTCGTTAAGGTAAAAAATTAAGAAACTTCAACTTTTTCCATTTCGATACGAAAATTAACGTAAGTATCTAGATGTATGGGTAATTTTCGTATCGAAATGGAAAAGTTAAATTTTCTTAATTGTTGTCCTTAACGATGTACACTTTTTTGTAAAACGCCCATTTATTCCTGAGTCTTGGATGTTTTCTATGTTCTCGACACGATGATTTTTAATCCGTGAACAGGAGTGTGAAAATATTAAAATTTAGCCCAAATGAAATTTATTCGGCGAGGTCTGGCGTTATTTCTTCACTGTTTAATTAATTAAAAGTGCAAACATAGTTAAAACAAGTAACCATTGAAAACATGGTCATCCTACAGTATAATAAAGTTTTACTACGATACGTCAAGTGCCATCAGTATGGGGGGAAATTTGACGGATCTTATGTCAATAAATACTTGTAATCTTATCAGTGCTGCACTGATAACGACGAAAATAATTGTTAGGTGATTAACATAAAGTGCATTAAGTACCTAAACTTTTATTTGCAAGCTACTTAATAAGTTAAATCTTGAACTAGTAAAACGATTTGTTTTTAAACTGTACAATTTAATAAATAAATACAAAACAATAAAAGCAACTGCATACCTGACCAACTAAAACATAAAAAATATTATTTTAAACATAATTTAACAGGTGTTCAAAATAACCACCGTGTTGTTCTTGACACAGCTCCGCTCGACGCCTGTGATTATTTTTAATTCTGCGAAGATGATTGCTAGCCCTTATTTCGTCAAATGCGTTGCATATTCTTTGGCGGAGTTCTTGTACAGTATTGGACTCTTGTTCATAAACAATTCGTTTTACGTCACTCCAAAGGTAAAAATCCAATGGAGTGAGATCTGGACTGCGTGGAGGATATGCGATAGGGCCGCCGCGGCCGATCCACCGCCCAGGGAATTCCGCGTTCAGGTAGTCGCGAACCCCATGTTCAAAATGTGCAGGGGCACCATCATGCTGGAAATGCAGGTTATTCAAATTCCGCAGTGGCACTTCGTCCAACAGCTCTGTTACCATATGCCTTAGCAAATTGAGGTAGTTTTCTCCATTTAATCTCTCTTCTATGAATATGGGTCCAATTAATGTCTCATTAATTATCCCTGCCCACACATTTACCGAGAAACTCACTTGAAACGCGTTTCTTTGGGTGAGCCGTGGATTTTCAGCAGCCTAAAAGTGTTCATTATGGACATTAAATTGACCGACACGCGTGAAGGTCGATTCATCCGACCACAAGATATTGGTTTCGATGTTTCTCTCGAACCACTGACAGAAAGCAACCCTCCTTGCAAAATCTGTTGGTATATCTTACACAGGTCGAAAATGAAAGGGATGTAAATCGGACAAGTTAAGCAGCAGCCACACGAAGGATTGACTCACTCGAAATCTTCTCGCTGCTTGCCTAGTGCTCCTTCGAGGATCCCGAGCAAAGAATCTTAAGATTCGTCGATCCAGATCGTCAGGATGACGACGAGGTCGTCCAGGTGCTTGAGCATGTTGCGGCACTGTAAAATGCCCGAAGTCACGTAGGTTTTGGTGCATGCGGTTTATCAAATTGTGTCTGGGAATCGGGACGTTTGGATGAAGTTCGTGAAATAACTGTTGGGTTCGTCTTGTGCTGTTCGTTTGTATCGACAAAGGTACAATATCGTAACGCTCGATATTTGAGTACGGATATGGTGGAGGCATGATTTTTGGAGAATTAGTAATTTTCTCATTCAATATCCACGACTCTGACTTTGTTTATGCGTATGACAAAAGTGATTGACAATCTCAAGGACAGGGTTTACTCAAAAAATGTCAATTGCTAATAAGTTTGTAAAGAGGTTACAAACTTATTAAAACCGATAAGGTAGTAGAGTGACAAGGATTTTAGGATAAAATTTAACTCAAAATTAAAATTATGATTTAAAAAAAACAAGTTTGTTTCCACGTAATTACTACTTTAACGTAATCCCCATCATTTACTGAGTTAGAAAAAATGGTTCCTGTTCACGGATTAAAAATCATCGTGTATAAGTAAGTTTATCGTTGTCTAGTACCGATAGTACAAGCCTAGAGCTTAGTTTGCATTGTCCCGTGACATTTATTTATTTATTTATGTGGATTGAACAACATTAAGAACCTATGTTATGTACTTACAAAAATAGTCATAAATAGCCGTAATCCTTACCTTAACCTTCTTGTATAGTTTTATGCATTCCCGCAATCCCGGAATATATTATTAAAATAATTTAATTTAGAAGCCGCCTCCATATTTGCCTAACTTTTGCCGGTTTTTTGCCACCTTAAGGTAAATATCGATCCGAATTTCCGATCCCTGGTTATCAAACTCATCATCTATAAAAAAAAATCTTTAATCGACATTCATTTTTTTGGAATGGAAACTTTTAATGTTGATAGAAAGTAATTAGATTTCTGGTTTAGGCCAAGAATTTTTGTTTTTTAGATCTATGGACTATGTTTTTGAAATCAATGTCTTAATTTTTCACAACACTGATTTGAATTACTGTTAGGGCCTCTATTCTACTGCGTTGAGACATTGAGTTTGACGCAATGACATTCTATACACATGGACAAATCACGTAAAATAAAATAAAAATAAAATGTATCATTTATTTTGCTTGTTCGTGTATAGTTTTGCGGTTTCTGTCTGTTGTGGTTTTGCATTCACGACGTTTAGAATAATAGGAAGTCTGAAAGTTTTCGATATGTTTAAGACGTTTAAGTTGGAATATCGTTCCGTGATCAAGTTTCTGACAAAGGAAGGGGTCAGCCCGACCGATATAAAAAAAAACCGGGCAAGAGCATGACGGACCATGCTCAGTGTAGGGTTCCGAAACCGTAAAGTACTACAAACATAAAAATTAACAAGTATTAACTAATTTTAAATTTCAATTAATTTGGTGCCGTCTTAGATGATTTTAGTATATATACCATGCGTAGTTAAGCAGGTAAACATGTAGGAACTTCTAATAAACACAAGAGCAAATAAATAAAATAATATTAATATTAAAATAATAATAATATCAAAACTAAATAAAAAAAAAAAAGTTTCGATCAGGGATCGTTACCGGTATTCTGAGTACCGGTTTAAAATGAGGTATAACCGGTTATAATGGCATTTCACTATTTTTACCGCTAAAGCTCTGATTAGCGGTATAATCAATACTAGTGTTGATAGGGACTCAAGTCTCTGAAGTCTAAAATGCAAGAACTCGACCCATATTTATAAGACTGTGAGCTTAAAAGACTTCCAAGTCTTTTGAGTTGTGAGTCGAGTTCTTTTTTGAGTTTTATTAAGTCCTGTAGTTACGACTCAAGCTTTAGAAAGATTCAAGCCATCGTATCTTTTTAAAGTCTTATTTCAACTTTAGGTGTGCTTTAAGACTCGAGTCCTATAATGACGACTTGCTTTTGAAGTTAGTTGGCTTGCTATGGTTTCTATCAAAATATGTCATGTTTGTAAACACAAAGAACGAAAGTACATACCCATCAAACGATGGGTATGTATGTACTTTTCTGAAGTGGTTTGAATGCACAAACGAAGTATATGATATCTGTAAAATTTAGGTACCTTTCAGAAATGTTTTAGTATAATTTAAATATTCTCTATAAAGAGTCAAGTTGGGAAAAGGCAACCTAAGTGGCTGAGTGACAGTAAATAACTGGCTATCAATAATAACGCCATTAAAATATTAATAAATACTTTTACTCGCGTCTCTGTCCGCGTATATTTTGTTTATGGTGGTTATTTCAGGAATTGTGTAATTTTCCAAAATATAAATTCTACTATGTATAAACAATTCTAAAAAAGCTGTTACTACTTAATTCTATTATTATGGCATTTGTAGTCATAAGTTCTTATAATATTTATAACACTAGCTATCCGCCCACGACTTCCTCCGCGTGGAATAGATTTTCCCGTCCAAACTTTCATCCCAAATTTCATCTATTCAAAGGGTTGATTCTTGGAATAAAAATTGCTCTGTGTTCATCCCCGGGTCTCAAACTATCTCTGTACTTACCAAATTTCATTTCAATCGGTTTAATGGTTTCAGCGTGAAAGGAACAGACAGATAGGCAGAAACATATAGTTACTTCCGGACTCATGTGTTGTAACTACGCTGTTAAGAAAATACTGAAATAAGTCATTTGGAGACCCCTCGATCTCGAGGGGATCTCATTGTACTATTCGTTTCTAAAAGAATACCCACCACCCTTAGGTGGTGGGTATTCTTTTAGAAACGAATAGTACAATGACTACAAATGCCATAAGAGAACCAAGGAAACTCATGCAACATTTATCATCCTAGAATTCTAAATTTACAAACTTGCTGGCGTCATCTAGTTGAATTTAAAAGTTACATTTCATTTTGGCTTCAATTCGTCATCAGTTCTTAAAGCCATGAATGCCTAAGGCCTGTATTTCAATTCATTATGAAAACCATACAAACAGACGGCATTAAAAAGAAAAGAAAGATATACCTAAGTAGGTACTGATTACTATAATACTACTTTACTCAGTACCTATATTCCGTAATCTCATAATCACAAGTGTTCATATACAATTATAAGTCCAAATGAGTTCTAATCATGACTCAGTTGTTTTAAAGGCCTTAAGAGTAAACAAAACACTCGAGCCTCTGTAGAGGACTCGAGTCTCTATATAAAACTACAGAAGACTTAAGTCCCCTTAATTTCAAAAGAACTTGAGCTTCGATTCGATGACTAGAGTCTGAAAAACTAAGTCGAGTCCTACAAATAAAGACTCCAAGGACTCGAGTCTTTATCAACACTAATCAATACCGGTATTCGAGTACATGATCGGTTTAGGCAACTGACAACAATACCTCTATTTGATACTTTACCCATAAAAAGCATTACCGGTAATACCTGTCAGTGTCATATATTTGTTTATTTGTTTTCGTAAAAGTTTTTAAATCTATTATGTAAATCAAAATACACACAATCAATTTACTTATCCAGGTTCTAGTAGACACTAGTTAACCAGCCATGCACAATAATGTCATCGCGTGACGTACCCTGTTACACTTGGTATGCTTTAGTAATAATGTCAAATTGACGTCTTTTTTATCAGGTGCATTGAATAGCGGTATTTAATATTGTAAATAGTGTATACATAGCGATAAAAACAAAAGCGGAATGACAACAATACCTCTAATTCGAATATAGGTATTATTTTTTTAGCGGTAATAATTTGACAATTTAAATACAGGTATTCAATAAAACCGGTTTTGCAATCCCTGGTTTCGATACGTTCTTCTACAGAAACCGTGTCCCGTCCCCTAGCCTCTTGAGGCCCACTATACTACAATCCGGTAGATTTTTGTGAGTAGGAATTTTAATCTACCAGCAAGGACATAAAGTTCAATTACCTTTGCACTTAAATGACATTTTCAATTTTGAAACAAATAAAAATGAACTTTATGAGACTTGTAATAAAGTTTAAATTTAATTGCCTGGATTATGTACTTTCTATAGCACACCGGGTCTTACGAGGCTAGACTAGATAGGTACTAAGCTGTTACGTTAGGTATCTTAGGCCAAGCATTTTTGTCTGTTAGATAATCCTCGATCCTATAGTATTTTAAGTAATTTTTAAGTGCTGAAAATGGTAACTTTAAACATGCGTCCGGTAATTTATTATAGAAAAGAATGCATTGACTTACAGATGATTTATATACTTTGCGGACACCAAAATTTTCTAATGGCAATTTTATTTTCATTTCTAGTATTAAAATTATGAATATGACAATTTTTAATAAAAGAGTCATGGTTCTTAATAACATAAATAATATTCTCATAAATAAATTGTGACGCTATAGTCAAAATACTAATTTCTTTAAATAGTACTCTTAAGGAGTCACGGGAGTTTAAGGTATATATAGAACGAATGGCCCTTTTTTGTAACACGAATATAGTCTGTATATCAGTCGCTTTCCCCCAAACTAGAATACCGTACGACATCATAACACTATGAAAATAACTACAATAAACGAAGCGAGCTGTTTCAATATTGGTAAGTTGCCTGATTTTCCTAACAGCGTAAGCTGCCGAACTTAATTTACCTGCTAGTACTGCTATATGGGGACTCCATTGCAAGTTTGTGTCTATAGTTATCCCTAAGAAAAGTGTCTTAACTCCCATTTAACTGACAGTAGACAAAGTGAACCTAACACATTTGTTTTTTTTAGCATTGAGTAGCAAATTGTTGTTACCAGTGATCGTTATCAACGTCCACTTTTGGTAGCAAAGGGTATGGTTGGCAGAAAAAACAAACACATTTGGTTGTTTACTTTTGATCTTAACCATAAAATAAATACTTACCTTCTAAAGATTACACCTCTAGATATAAATCCTTACGGTACAAAACCTTTTCCGTCCTAATATATTTTTAAAACAGTGTACGTCAAATGACATAAAATGTCATCAAAATATAACTGTAGTTGAAAATCTAATTACACTACGCGACGTGTTAATCTAAATAAACCAATGCATATCGTATCTAGAGTGGATATTCAAGTATTTTAGTGGAGTCCTCATAAAGTGCACGTATGATCACAGTATTTAAGTTTATTTTAAACTAAAATATGTCCTAAAGAAAAACCCGGGTTACAGTACTAGCGCGTAAGCGTTGTGCAGCAGCTGATTGAAGGTAAAGAGGTGGATATGCCGGAAGTCGTGAATAAAAATAGTGTGCAATATTTTAAAGACTTAAATTTCGTTGGACGTTGATAACGATCACTATACATCATTAATTTTCAAGGTAGACCGAAAATCCGTCGATTACAGTAGGATAAACGCCACCTTAGGTAAAGTACTTAGTTGGTTTACTTGTAACAATTAGTGATCGTTATCAACGTCCTGTAATGGTAGCAAAGTATGGTTGACAAAAAAAAACAAATAACGAAGTATATTAAACATTATATATTTTACAAATTATGAGATTTATATACATATTTATAACAACAAATCCAAATTATAGTGAATAAATTACTAAAATTTGTTCAACAGATTTGGCTGTCAGTCGTTCACGTGTCGATTGGAAAAAATCCATTTTAAATAGCTAAATGACCTTTCTACGTTAACAGAAGTCACAGGAAGGAAATTTAAGTAAATAATAAATAAATAAATAAATAAATCACAGGACAATGTCACACAAATTGAACTAGTCCCAAACTAAGCTCTAGGCTTGTACCATGGGTACTAGACAACGATAAAGTTACTTAGATAGAGAAATATATACTTAAATACATAGAAAACATCCAAGACTCAGGAACAAATACTCGTGCTCATCACACAAATATTTGCCCTTACCAGGATTTGAACCCAGGACCCCTAGCTTCGAAGGCAGAGTCACTACCAACTAGGCTAGCGTGTCGTCAAGGAAATTTAAGTCTTTAAAATATTGCACACTATTTTTATTCACAACTTCCGGCATATCCACCTCTTTACCTTCAATCAGCTGCTGCACAACGCTTACGCGCTAGTACTGTAACCCGGGTTTTTCTATAGGACATATTTTAGTTTAAAATAAACTTAAATACTGTGATCATACGTGCACTTTATGAGGACTCCACTAAAATACTTGAATATCCACTCTAGATACGATATGCATTGGTTTATTTAGATTAACACGTCGCGTAGTGTAATTAGATTTTCAACTACAGTTATATTTTGATGACATTTTATGTCATTTGACGTACACTATTTTAAAAATATATTAGGACGGAAAAGGTTTTGTACCGTAAGGATTTATATCTAGAGGTGTAATCTTTAGAAGGTAAGTATTTATTTTATGGTTAAGATCAAAAGTAAACAACCAAATGTGTTTGTTTTTTCTGCCAACCATACCCTTTGCTACCAAAAGTGGACGTTGATAACGATCACTGATGATGTATCATCAACAAAAATCACAATATCAATAAGTTTATCTACCGTGGATGGTAAGTCATTAATATAAACCAAATATAAGAAAGGACTTAATACAACGTGTTACAAAATAATCCGTAAAAAAGGAATTACGAAAGTAGTGTCAACCCTAGTATACTGTATACCTAAGATACTGCGCCTCTATTTAACTGCGTTATAACGATATCGTTTTTGACACGTTTAAGAATCGTTTATGTCACAGTCGCCATTATTGTAAATGACATAAGAGTTATCAAAACGTTCACAATACGGAAACAGATCAAAAACGATATCGTTATAACGCTGTTGAATAGAGGCCCTGAACTGATGTTATTTAATAAGGGTTGACACTACTTTTGTAATTTCTTCTTTACGGATTATTTTGTAACACGTTGTATAGAGCCCTGAGGAACACCTAATTTAACTGCTGCTCCAATATACTGTGTTTGGTTTAGAACACCTGTTTGTGTTCTATGACTAAGATATGAAGACAAGACAAGACTTAGAGAATTATTTGACAGACCATAATGTTTTAATTTCATTATAAGAGTCACACGATCTACGCAATCGAAAGCTTTGGAAATATCACAAAAAAAATCCTATTGCATCACAAGATTTCTCCCAAATGTTATAAAAACATATATTTAATGAGTACAGATGCTGCATCAGTTGTGGATCGTCCTCTGGCAAAGCCGAACTGATTACTGTTAAGCAGTTTATTTCTATTGAAGTGACCTAACATATCTTCTAACATTAGCTTCTCAAAAACTTACTTAAAATAGGTAGAATAGAAATGGGACGAAAATTCGTAAATCACTCATCTCGCCCGATTTAAAAAGATAACTAATAAATTTCATAAGATTTGGAATGACCCCCTCTTAAATGCACTTATTGTAGATTAAACCTAAGTGAGGTGCAATGATATCCCATATCAAATTACATTTACCTACATTAGCAGTATTAGCACAAAGTAAAGTTTGAGCTTCAATCACGGATGATTGAAGACATTTCGTGGTAATAATGGCTATGGTGGAAAAATAATCTTCGAACGCTAAGTCCACGTCTTTGTTTCATGTGATTTGTTTGTCACCGTTGCTTAAGGAGACTTGATTATCACGAGTTTTAGTTTTACCCGTTTCTCTATTTATAATTTTCCACACAGTTTTACCTTATTATCAGAAGTTTTGAGTTTTAACCTTAAAAAATTGGACTTGGCAATTAAGCAAACTTTCTTGAACATCCTCGAATAAACCTTAACATAATCTAAGAAGTCAGCGTTCTTGTTCTACTCCCTCTCTCTATAAAGTTCATAAAGCCTCTTTCTACTTCTATGAATGCCTATAGTAGCCCATTAACTAAACTTGGTTTTTGACCCAGAAATAGTTTTCATTTTAAAATTGTTATTAAATTGATGAATTCTTTATAAACACTATTAGGATCATTGTGTGAAAAGGATATCGCACAGAGATTATACTGAATTTTATTTCTGAATAAATCCAAACGACTGCTTGTTATGGGTCTGTATGTTATTGTATGTGGTTCTTGACAAAAAACATTTAAGAAATAAGCTTTTCGACCACAATGATCAGAATTAAAGCAATTTAATGATTCCATATCCAAATATTCGCTAATACAAAAATTATTTTCTAAACAGGTAGCACTAGAAAAACCTATCCGTGTGGGTTCAAAGAACAACTTACTTAAGTTAAAAGATTTAAATAAACTTAATAGCTTTGCAGTATTGTTTGATGATTTCAGTAAGTTGATATTAGTCTCCACAAACAATTACATGCTTTTGGGTTTTACATGCCAATTTAAACACATTTTCCATAGTAGATTCAAATGTGCAAAAATCGGCCGATGGTGGTCTGTAAACACATATTATTATGTACGTAAGTAATTGGTTCTCCGCAAGAGATTTTTACAATCCTTTCTATGGATAGCCTTACAATATCCTTCCTTTTAGATTGTATAGTACTTTTAACCATTATAGAAGAGTCACCGTGAATGGCGGATTTTCTGGAAAAAACTTGATTAATTTAAAATTAACAAAATTAAACAATAATTGGACGCTGTTTCGCAATAATGTGTCAACCCACAAGTATTTAGCAAAAAAACGTCAACCTACAATGATCGCACCGAGGGTTGACACTTTATTGCTAAATACTTGTAGGTTGACACATTATTGCGAAACAGCGTCCAATTGGTCTAGTCTAAGCCAATGTTCAGTTTACAAATAATTTGTACGTTTTCAGAATCTAAAAATAGTCCTACTTCTAATTCTTTACTGGAAAATCCTTGAATATTTTGATGAATTATATTCATACTCAAAGGTGTTTCCGCTGTCCTATACTTTAGTTTAAATGATTTGGAATGGCATAAGTGCCACTATTATATTTATTTGGTTCTATATTAAAAGTTATAAGTTCTACCAAGTTCAAAATATATTTCTTTGGCAAATTTAGTTTATCAGATGTTAGCGTGCGTGACGCGCTTAATGAATTTATTTAAATCAAAGAAATGATATTTACTATTGTACCATATAGCATTATACATTAAAGAATTAAATTGTGCTAATTTATTATTGTTACCAACGTGGGGTGCAATGCACGAACACACAAATAATGATCGCTCGGTTCACTCGTAGGTACGCACTGTTCGCTCTCCAAGTAAGGAATGAATCGCCGCACGCGCGCCTCGCCTTTTATACTCCTAATCGCCGATTGTTCAAGAATGCCTTCTTGACTGACCGATGGACCTTGACCCGCCGGGGACTTTCGATAATGGAAGGTTCTACTCGTTGCGGCCTCGTATAGCGACGGCCTTGGCCTTGAACTCGATTGAACTCGTTAACAATAGGCATGTCCTTAGGCCGGCGCTAATTCTAATCGATTCTAATCTACCTACCTAGCTAACCATACCTACTCGTAACACTACCCCCTCCCAAGACATGCTCATCCCGAGTATTATTAGACCCGTAGTATCTCGCCATTCGGTCAACGTGTTCTACCTAACAGGGACTTCGCTGGTTTCGTTGTATCCGATACGTAACGTCGTTGATTTTAGTGAATACTCTATACGGTCCTGAGATTTTCCTTTTCGTCGCATGGGGTTATGCAGTTACGCCAACCCTACTTGATTAGATTTTCTGTCATATTGTGCCTTCATCTTCGAGGAGGCTTGAAATGTTGAATGTTCACGAACGTGACTGTGAACGTCGTCTATCCGGTTCCGCAAATCGCTGGCATACACCGAGATCGAGTTTGGCGAATCTGGAGGGCGTCCAGTTAAAAGACCTGCAGGTAAACGAAGTTCTCGTCCAAAATTCACGTACGCTGGAGTAACAGCAGTGCTTTTGTGAGTTGCCGACCTATAGGACATTAGAAAGAGGGGAATATGCCTATCCCAGTCCTTTTGATGACATTCAATCACCTTGGCCAAATGTCTCTCCAACGTCTGGTTGAATCTCTTAACCATTCTATCCGATTGTGGGTGATATGGCGTGGTTCTAGTCTTATAAATTCCCATGATTCGGCAAGTCCCTTGGAATTTGGAACACCTGGGACTCAAAGTTTCTGCCTTGATCACTGTTAATTTGGAGAGGCACTCCGAACCGAAAAATCACCTCCATCACTAATTTCTCGGCTGACAGTGACTGCTTCTTGGTTGGGAATCGCAAATGCTTCAGGCCATTTGGTGAAATAGTCCATTACTACATGTATGTACTTGTTTCTGGAGTAAGACGTCGGAAACGGACCTGCGACGTCTAAAGTAATTCTTTCCCAAGGTCCTCCAACGTGATACAACTTGAGCGCTCCTCTACTGTGTGTTTGCGGCCCCTTGACTGATGAATAGTTTGTACATTTCCCGCACCAGTGTTCTACATCTCCACAACAGTGAACCCAATAAAAGCGTTAACGAAGCGTTCATTAAGGTCCTCTTAAATCCAAGGTTTCCACCTGAAATCCCATCATGGAAGGATCTCAAAACTTCACTTATTCTTTTCCTAGGGACATCTACCTGTAAGTGAGAATCGTTTCCATTTGCGAGCTCCCATTTACTGCACAATACGCCATTTTATTATTATTATTATTATTAGCCTTTATTGCTGATTTAATTTATAATTCATGCTATGTCATTCTTAACCATAATAACAATATAGTAATAATGTCATGCTTTGTCATTAATAAATTTGTAAAACATCTTCTTTTTTTCCTTTTTTCCCACTCATCGCAGTCAGCGCTCCTCTAGGACGAAGGCCTCCTTCAGCCTTCTCCATTCCCCTCTATCTTTTGTTGTCCTACTCCATGCTCGACCCATTAATTTGTCTATATTATGACTCCACCGCAATTTTGGTCTACCTTTCGATCTCTTGCCTTCTATCTACCTCTCTGTCACCCACCACTCTGTCACTTTTTTTGACCACCTATTGTTAGATATGGGCAGGGACGAGTAAAACGACCGGCTGCTATGCACACACTACTTTAATAAAGATCGAGCGACGGGGATGGGCGCGCTAACGCACACATACATAACAATCCTCCCCTTAGTGTCAACTAGATACAAACATGCCTCAAAACAATAAAACATTAGTATAAACTAAAAGTATGGTTTATAATTAACCTTTGGACGATTTCTCTTCATCCGTGATTGTTCGACCGATTCCTCAACCTGTAACTCATCAGATTGGGCATCAAGGAATTCGTCCTGCGCTTGAGGATGAGGCGCCAAAGCTACAGGCGACGACGCTCCTAGTACCTCGGGTTGTGCGCTCTGAGTTCCGCTCGGTTCTCCTTCCCCTCTATTGCTAGTACCTTGGATCCCGTCGCCTTCTGATGAGGGTTGGTCTGGAGTCGGTGAGAACAAATCACTCAAGTCAATATCAACATATGGATATTGATCCTCTTTCCCTTTATACATCACAAGCTGATTTTTGTGTTTTTTGAAAATGTTTAAGTTTTCACAATCTCTAACCAAATAAACAACTTTGCCCAATTTATTGATAACAAGCCCTTTACACCAAGTGTACTTATTATTGCTTATATTTTTTTTATACAAAATTTGATCATTTTTCTTGAAAGTTTGTTGATTGTTACCACTGTACGATTCACTCTGTAAACACTGTTTATTTTTAACGTAATCGGCCAATTCCTTGGACGAGGGAGACGGATCCAAAGGATTAATTAAATCCAAGCGTGACCTAAGTTTTCGACCAAACACTAGTTGGGCAGGGGAGCATCCCGTAGTAGAATGTATCGAGTTTCGGTGATCGAAAAGATACTTTTGTAATCTATTATTACAATCTGTGACGCCATGACTGTCTAATAAACATGACTTGATACCCTTTTTAATTACCTTAACAGAGCTCTCCGCCTGCCCGTTGCTAGCCGGGTGATAAGCGGGTGACGTCACATGAGCAATACCGTTTAACAAACAAAAATTCTTGAACTCGTGTGAAGTAAACGCGCATCCGTTGTCGCTGCCTATCACTTTCGGTAACCCGAATCTAGCCATGAACTCATACAGTTTTTCTATTACTGATGAAGAACCAGTGTTGTTTTTCATATTGTAGACCTCAACCCATTTGGTATGAGCGTCCACGATGACTAGATAAGTGTTTCCGTTAATAGGGCCTAAAAAGTCTAAATGAATTCTAGTGAAAGGATGGGACGGAAATTTCCACGGTGTAAGGGGAGCGCGCGGGGGTGCGGGTCTTAATTTTATACACACGGCACATGAACTAATCATTTTTTCGATTTGTTTATCTATATTTGGGAACCAACATTTCGACCTTGCCTCCGCTTTTGCCTTAACTATCCCTAAATGTGAGTTATGTAGCTCTGATAGTACTTTTGTCCGTAACGTTGGTGGAATAACTACCTTATGTCCTCTCATTAGGCATCCATTTTCGAACGATATTTGCAACCTGCATAAGAAGTAGGGCTTAATATTATCATCATTAATTTTATTGGGCCAGCCATTTTCCACGTAACTAATTACTTTACTCAGAACCAGATCCTTTTTTGTTTCGTTACGCAACTCTTCGATCGTTGTGGGTAAGCAGCCTTTGATAACAAAATTAACATACGACGCTCGATCATCTATTTCCGGCGCCGGCGCCGGCTCGGCAGCGCTACCCTCGTCGGGTAAACAAGCGCGAGACAAAAAATCGGCGCTGTTCAATGCACTGCGAATAAATTCGATTTTATAATTGTATGCACTTAAAAATATAGCATACCTCTGCAGTCGGTTAGCAGAGACCTCGGGAATGCCTTTGTACGGACCAAAGATGGAAATAAGAGGTTTATGATCTGTGCGAAGGATGAATGGTACCGATCTACCATATAAATACTGATGATATCGCTTTACCCCAAAAATTATAGCCGTCGCCTCTTTTTGTATTTGCGAATAGCGCTTTTCCGCAGCGTTTAAAGTCCGCGAAGCAAAAGAAATAGGTCGCTCGACATTGTCCGACTGTACCGTTGACAAAATACACCCTAGCCCGTGGGGGGACGCGTCGACCGTAAGTATTAACTTCGCGTTAGGGTCGAAATGTGCCAAAACTTGTTCTGACGCCAAGCACTTTTTTATTTGTGTAAATGCGTCATTATGCTCTTTAGTTCCACTTTACCCCCTTTTTTAACAATTCATACATTGGGCTGAGGATGGTGGAAGCCCCCTGTACAAAACTTCGGTAATAGTTGACAAGTCCTAAAAATGATTGCAATTTATTTACATTTGTTGGTACTGGTGCTTGTAATATTGCTTTTACTTTGTCGGACGATTTATGTAACCCATGTTTATCTATGACATAACCAAGATAATTCACTTGATTTTGGAAAAATACACATTTTTCTTTTTGTAAAGTTAGTCCTGCATCCTGTAACCTGTGTAACACAGCCTTTAGCCTATGTAAGTGTTCCTGTGTGTTTTTCCCGGTTATAAGGATATCATCAAGCAGACACAGAACTCCGTCCATTCCAGTTAATAAGTTATCTATAGCGCGCTGGAATATAGCCGGGGCGCTCGCTAGCCCGAACACCAGCCGCGTATACTTAAATAATCCGCGGTGCGTATTTATGCACGTTAAATTTTGCGATTCGGGCTTTAACTCTAATTGCGCATAAGCTGAGGAGAGGTCTAATTTTGTAAATAATTCTCCCCCGTGTAGTTTTGCAAACAATTCTTTAATCGTAGGCAATGGGTAATGTTCCACAACGAGCAGCTTATTAATGGTTACCGAATAATCTGCGCAGATACGCATTGAACCATTACTTTTTAATACGGGAACAATTGGTGACGCGTATTCGGAATACTCAACTGGTATTAAAACTCCTGTACTAACTAGACGGTCGAGTTCTTTACCTACTTTATCTTTTAGCGCGAACGCTATAGATCGTGCCTTGTAAAAAACCGGTTTTGCACCTTCCTTAAGCTGCAAATCTACTGCATACTTATTAAATAATCCTAATTGATCAGAAAAAACTGACGGGTAAGTTCGCTGCAGCTGTTCAACTTCATTCTGATTTTGGGTACAATATTTAATAGTTGTCATCTCTAATTTAAATATCGAAATAAAATCGCGGCCTAATATAGGTGGACCGCCATTACGGACGACGTACACGTCGATCAGCTCAGTGCGGTCAGCGTACGCTACAGGCAGCGCTACCATACCAACACAATCAATGTTGTCGCCTGTATATGACACTAGTTTTTTCTTAGAACTTCCTAGAGGTACGTAAGAAAAGTGTTTGTTAAACGTTCGCTCGGACATTGCTGTGATCGCCGACCCGCTATCGATCTCGAACAAGTAACACTCCCGATATTGTAACCGACTCTGACATTGGTTCCCCATGTTCAGAACGAATATTAAATAACTTACCATCGTCTCCCTCACTCACGTCATTAGC
Organism: Acleris holmiana; assembly: GCA_949316455.1. Lineage (NCBI taxonomy): Eukaryota > Metazoa > Arthropoda > Insecta > Lepidoptera > Tortricidae > Acleris > Acleris holmiana. Next base: position 30,518,471 of record OX438762.1, read on the forward strand.
CACGACGACGTACTTTACACTTTTGCACATCCTTTTCAAATGGCCCTTTACGTGGCATTTCTTGCACTTATGATTTGCAAACCGGCAATCAGACGTTTTATGGCACACTGCACACTTTTCCCGCTCGGTGTCCCTGTTGTTGACACTCTGACCGATCTTAAAAAGCTGCTCCTGCGGCGCGAGCGGCGCCAGCGCTGAGCCCGCCGCCGCGGTGTCCCGCGCACAGCGCACCGCGCTCGCCAGCTCCACCGCCTTGGTTAGAGTCAACTCCTTCAGGTCCTGTGAAAAAAGTTTGTCGCGCTCCCGGCCCGGCAGTAATCCCATGATGAATCTATCACGTAGTGCTTCTTCGATGCTGGCGAAGGCACATTCCGCTGTCAGGCCGCGCAATCTTGCAGCCCATTGAGTATGCGATTCTCCTTGTTGTTGAACAGCCGAATAAAATTTGTAACGCTCGCCGAATCCTAATACTTTAGGGACGAAATGGCTTTCCAACGACAGTAGAATATCTTCATACGGCACTTGCTGCAACTCTTTCGGTAACGCTAAATCCGATGCAAGCTTGTAAGTACCGTCACTTAGTGTGCTCAAAAATATCGCCCGGCGCTTCTCGCCTGCCTTATCCGTCGCCGCATCAATGTTGTTTGCCACAAACCACTGCGATATACGCGCTTTAAAGGTCTTCCAAGCCTGCATATTGTGGTCAAAAGTCGGCAATATTCCGAAATGCGTAGACATAGTTATTTTTTCTTTTCTAAATGTGGGTACCTCGTCGCCAGTGTTAGATATGGGCAGGGACGAGTAAAACGACCGGCTGCTATGCACACACTACTTTAATAAAGATCGAGCGACGGGGATGGGCGCGCTAACGCACACATACATAACACCTATCATCAGTATATCGGTGGAGGTGTCCTGCCCATTTCCATTTTAGCTTGCGTATTGTTACTGTTACATCTCGCACTTTAGTCTGGCTTTTAACAGCGATATTTCGTATTTTGTGTATTCGCTTCTTATCTAACATACTTCTCTCCATATTATGTTGGCATATTTCCAGTCTTCTTTCATTTTTCTTTGTAAGGGCCCATGTTTGGCATCCATATATAAGCAGGCCGGTGAAACTCCGCGTTATTGCCTACTCAATGTGCGGCCTTTTATACAAGGCTAATCAGTTGAGTGTCACGCGAGCGCTCGTCTTGAAGCGCGCCGCCCGTACGCCGCTGCGAAAATAATTCGAGTTTTTGTTTAAATAAATGTACCTATGGCTCCTCGAAAAGCCAAAAGGTACTGTATATAGCATACGGGTGCTTAAATAATGACAGGAATGGCGATCTATCATTATTTACACTACCAAAAGATATCGAATGGTAAGATTATTATTAATATTATTTTATAAATTATAACTTCGATCGAGGTAGGTAGTTACGAGTAGCTGTAGGTACTTAATTACTGACACAATGATTACAGTTTTGAATCCTCGACACAAAAAGAGCGGAATGATATTATTTATTTTATTAACTACCTACCTCAGTTTCGTAGTTTTCGACTTATTCGCATCAAAAATCTATTACCTACCTCACTTAAAGAGCGTTCCGCGTAAGTAGATCTCCCAGTAATAGTGACTACCTACTAAAGCAAGGTCAGCATATACTGGTTACTTACCTTCTTACTTGAGTAACGGAAGAGGTAATAATAGTGCTAGAGTTTATAATTTTGTCGTGTTATACGAGTTGCATAGTCCAAGAGCCTGATGTAAGATTAGTTTTTAATTTGATATATAAGTACTAACGTTTAAATTAGGTATTTCTTTCTTTTCTTTTAGTTTCTGATTTTGAACATTTTTTTGATTTGTTAGCCTTGTTAGGGTATACCTACTCCCGAGGTTGACGGAAATTGAAGTCGGTTTATTTTTTGTTTTATGACTTGTAATTATTATAACAATATGTAGATGGATATTTTCGCTAAAACATGACCCTAGTAATGAGTTACCTATATAATATATAAGAAAAAGTTAAGAAGGTCCGCTTTGCGACTATTTTCAATAAATTAAAATTATAATTAACTTTTGTTAAAAAACTGTAATTTTTATTTTACCTTTTACTTAACTATAAATAAATAAATAATAAATATCAAATACATGAAAAAAGAGTTAAAAAAATATGTCAAAATTAAACATTTGTAATTGTAATCAATCAGTCACAGTTACAAATAATTATAATGTAAATTTTATTATTAAGTATTGCAAGGACAAATTTATCTGCCATTAAAAATTGGCTGTCTCCTTATATATTTTTAAGTGTAAGAAAGGGTAAATTTATGTCTCACATAAGCTTTACTTGTCGATTGTGAAACAGGCAATAAGACTAATAGGCTTTCCATCGCGGGTTGCAAATGTTGAATGATGAAACATAAATATTGTTATAAGATATTAATAATTATTGTTTTTAAATCTAAAATATATTAAACGTTTTTTTGAAATTTCACCAAACCAACTTTTTTTTTTACGTTTTTTCATGTACTAACGATGTAATGTTAACATCTGTGGTGCATCAACACAATACAGGGGGCCTAATATGGCTGCGTTTGTCGCTGTATTCTATATACCTGTTTCATCTTGTTATAGATAAACAAAATGTTTTAAGGTCTATATCGAAGCTATTATAATATGTTAACAACAAATATTTAGTAATACAACTATTACAAAATGAACCTTCAAAGTCCTTAAAATAAATGATTGTTTATCGAAAACGTGCGTCAGCTCCTAGACTAACATTAACCTACCTATTCCAGTACGGGTAGCACAAGTTGTATTTTCTCGCTTGTCTCGCTTAGTGCGTCTCTAGTTACAAACTAGATTTATTTATTTCATTTATTTATTCAATTAGACACACTAACAGTTGCACAAACAAATACAAATATAAAAGATAGGTACAAAGAAAATAGTCCTGTTTGTGCAACAGTATTAGCACAGTTAGGGATGAATAAAACTAAAACTACATAAGAAAACTACAATTAATAATAAGTTTAATGCAATTTAATTCTTACAACTGCCACGGAATAAGTATTAACGTATTAATTAGTACAAGTAACTGCCAGCCCTGCGGAGTGGGCGGAGTCAGTAAAGCTCATGGCGGGCGAAATAATACATACTCTCGCGGCGCAGATTTAAGCTGCATTTTGCCTCGTTAGGGGCGCCCCCACTATCGATCGCAGAAATGTAACCAAGGTCACTTCCGGCCGTGCACTTGTTTTATTATCGTTAACGCGTTCTGTTTAGGTTTAAATTCGCATGTTTGCTGTCACGGAGTGTCGCTTCTGTACTTGTACTATTACTTATTCTGTGATATAAGGCATGGCAAAATACAAGTATTAAAAACCATTATCTTACATTTTAGAGGAAGATTTTTACTTTTCATTATTTCTTTCAAAGCCCAATATCTATTCCAGGAGCTTTTTATTCTTCTTTCTATTTTATTAGACATATCCTCCTGCATAGATATTAATTCCCCTAGGTATATATATTCATCTATGTATTCTATTGTGATATTTCCAACAATTATGGGTGGTTTCCTACTGTTCGTTAGTATTTTAGTTTTTGATAAATGCATGGTTAGTCCCAGCTTTCTACTCTCTATTGCAAGGTTGTTGATCATGGTTTCAAGTGTATTTGGATCTTCTGCAAGTATTACCAAATCATCAGCAAATCTCAAGTTGTTCAGCCATTCACCATTTATCCTAATACCTTTTTCAGTCCAGTTTAATCTGCGGAATTTGCTTTACAATGTGGCATTAAATAATTTTGGAGAAAGAGGATCCCCCTGCTTGACTCCTCTCCTTAGTTTAAAATCTCTCCCTTCCTTTTCAAGCTTGATTTTGGCTGTGCTATTGTTGTAGATTGCCCTAATTATACGGATATACAGTGCTGGACAAAAAGAACACTTACACGAAAAGTATATTTTCTCATACAACTATTTTTGTGAACTTCGCTCTTGTTGGCTTTTGTAAAAAATTGGAGCACATTTAATGACCTATAACTATAAATGAAATAAAAACAACATTTACCTTAATCATGCCTTGTGTTTGATTATTTTTATACTATGTCGTTTTGCTCTGGACAAAATAGATAATACAATACTCTTTATTACAAATAATAATTACACTTTGTAATATCCCGGCTGGAAATGAAAACAAATGAGTCATTGTGTCATTCTTGGCAATTTTTAATCATTTTCATGTAATTACTTCAATGTTCAAGATGCCGAGAAAACAAATTTCCATTGATATTCGCGATCTGGTTATACGTGATAGACAAAAAAATTTAGTTTCGGAAAATTACCGAAAAATATTTCATCTCGGTTGGAGCTGTACAGCACATTTGGAAGAAACGTAAACAACAAGGAACTGTGGTGAACTTGCCTGGAGCCGGTCGCAAAGGATCAACAAGTCATCGGGATGATATTAGAATTGTTTGATTAGTAAAGACAAATCCGAATATATCATCAAGAGCTGTTACAGAAATGTTGGATCTCAGGGTCAGTTCCCGAACTGTACGACGCAGGCTCAGAGAAAATGGTTTAAAAAACTGCTTAGTATCTAAGCGTCCATTTATTAGCAGGATTAACAAAAAAAAGCCTTGCATTTGCCAAGAAGCATATTGGGAAGCCCTTGGAGTACTGGAAATCAGTATTGTGGACTGATGAAAGCAAATTCGAGCTATTTGGGCGAAAAGCCGGTTTAGGGTGTGGCGTAAGCCTTGTAAAGCATTAGCAGAAAGTAACACAAAAAACTGTCAAGCATGGTGGGGGCAATGTTATGGTGTGAGGCTCGTTTGCTTGGTCTGGAGTTAGCAGCTTAGCTCGAATTAATGGAATAATGACTGCTGAAGGTTATATTAACATATTGCGAGAAAATTTAGAGATTTCTTTGCTTAAATGCGACTTGGATGGCCGATATATCTTTCAGCAAGATAATGACCTGAAGCATACAGCTAAAATATCTGCTGCATTCATGAAGGCCAATAGGATCCAACAGCTATAATGGCCCCACGCAATCGCCCGACCTCAATCCGATGGAGAATTTATGGTATTATTTGGATAGCAAAGCGAATAATACAAATGTTACTAATAAACATTCCTACTTCAGTGCACTGGAAGAAGCTTGGGACAATATCGACCCTGAGTACCTAAAATCACTGGTTGAAAGCGTGCCTCGAAGATTAGCAGCGGTGTTAAAAGCAAAAGGAGGCCACACAAAATATAAGATTAAGTTTATTTAGCGTTAATGTACTGTATGATTTAATTTGTCCAGAGCAAAATGAAGTGCTATCGATAATTATCCATGTAAATAAATAATTTTGTATCAGCCTTGATATTTTATTATATGTATGTAATAAGCCATGAAATATGCTACAAGTTTTCCTATATTCCTTAATATGTAGTGGAATTCTTAAAGTAGTTATAGAAGAAACATTATTTTTTGTGCAAGTGTACGATTATTTTTGTCCGGCACTGTATTTTTTCAATATTCCCTGTTCTAGTAAGGCTTGCCATATTCCGTTATGCTCTATGCTGTCAAATGCCTTGGCATAATTAATGGATTCAATGAAATCATAGGGGTTATGTCCGAAACATGCACAAGTCTGAAAACTCGTCAAAGAGAAAAGGAAAAATGGAAAACGTAGATAAACACTTTCCCAACCCGGCTGGTCACCGTGGGGACAGTAGACCAAAGCCCTTCAGTCACAGAAAAAACACAAAGCATGGAAAATATACATAGCAACATCACAAAAAATAGAAGTAAACGGTCCAAGACACTTCATATTGCTAGCTTTAATGCTCGTACTTTAAAAGTCCACGCTTCAACAGAAAGTGCATCAAAGGAGGATATAAAAGCATTCTATGAGCAATTAAAAAATGCTATAATAGAGCACTCTGAATTTGACTTGACTGTGATGGGAGATTTTAATGCTCAGATTGGAACAGCCAGGAACCATTATGGGGAATCATGGATATCGCAAACGTAGCAAAAATGGAGAGCACGTAGTTGAATTTGCTAGTACAAACAATCTTACAATTACTAATAGCACATTTAAACAAAAAAGTCATCGCAAGTGGACGTGGATATCCCCATGTGGTAAACATAAAAATGAGATTGACTATATTATGACCAATAACATCAAATCAGTTAAAGCATTCAGTGTTCTTAACCAACTAAACTTCAACTCTGATCATAGAATGATACGAGCAGAAATATATACCAATCCAATAAAGAAACGCAGAAGCGCACCAAACAGGCCAATGAAAATATTCAGTAAAGAAGAAAGTCTAAAGATAAACAATATGCTCAAATCGGAATGCAACCATGATTCTAATCAAACGATACAGCAAAACTACAATTCCATTGAAATTTGTCTAAGAAATGTGGATTCAACTTTCCGAAAGCAACATAATAAAAGAAAAAAGGCCATATCACAGGACACTCTGGACCTAATTGCAGAGAGAAAACAAATGTTACAAATCAGTGGTAAACATAACAACAAGAGTGATATTGCTATAATCAGCAAGAGGATAAATCGTGGTATAAAACAAGACCGCCAAAAGCATAGGAACAGACTAATAGAGACTTATATAAGCAAATCTGGGGCTACCAAAAAAAAGCATTAAAAGAGCTATACAACAAAAAACAATGGATTCCCAAAATTAAAGGATTAGGTAGCAAAATTCTTACTAGTAGAGAAAATATCCTGACCAAAGCAACCGAATTCTATATACGAACATCTCTACGCATCACAAAATACCCTAAAAGAAATTAACCTAATAGACGAAGAAGACCCCGGTGATACTCAGTACAATAATGTGCCTTGTATTCTTCCTGAAGAAACTGAAAGAGCTATCAGGTCACAAAAGGACGGTAAAGCTGCTGGTCTAGACAAAATATCAAATGAAGTTTTGAAAACCGCCATACCAAAAATAACCAAAACCCTCACAAGGCTTTCTAATAATATCCTGATAACTGAAGAAATACCTGAACAATGGAAAAAATCTGTAATTACACTTCTACACAAAAAGGGAGATATAGGTGACATAAACAACTACAGACCTATTAGCTTAACATCAAACATTTACAAAGTGTTCTCTAAGATAATTCTGAAAAAGATGGAAAAAGCCCTGAATTATAGCCAACCCATAGAGCAAGCAGGCTTTCGAAACGGTTTCTCAATCATAGATCACATACATACACTCAACCAAATCATAGAGAAATATAATGAATATGGTAAAAAAATATACTTAGAAATACGCCATTATGCATAGCCAAACTTTCCAATTGGGCCCAGTACCTTTTTGCTTGTGAAGTCATTGGAGCCACTTCACACCATTTTGGTTTTGGTACGCCTGCTTTAATCCAATCTTAAATGGGTCTGATGTCCTGGTCTTCTTGCTGCGCTTGTTGCATGACTTCATTACTCCACTCGACGCTAACAGAGTCAGTTCTCAATACCTTTACACAATCTTTGCCCTCTTGCCTCAAAAAATGTTTACAGTCATCCGGACAGGGTCTTCGGGAAATGGCGTCCGCGTTGCCGTGTGATTTTCCACTGCGATGTTCAATGATGAAGTTATATTCCTGTAGTTGTTCAATCCAGCGCGCTACCTCGCTGCAAGCTCGAAACAAGTTTGGGCACCCACCTTGCACTAACTTTATTCAAGTGAAGATATTCGTGAACAATCCTAAGAACTAGAGCTTGCAAATATCTCGTTAAGTCGCTAACATCATCGGCGATTGCATTATTGGATTGGATTTTATGAGAAAACATGGCTGCAAAATTTACTTGAACGGTGGAGTCCTAAAATTCGGGGTTGATGAAGTCCCTATAGAATGTGGAGTAAGTGGAAAAGTCTATAGTGCTAGAAGGACCATTCTCCAACCAAGATCGCTAGCCCTTTTTCCTGTAAAATTACCGCACTATACGGGACGGGGAACTCATCGCTACGTATTAGTTGTCAAAATTGAGGGTAGTCAACCGTGGATAATCATCTGTAGTGTTTGTAAGCGTCCTAAACGTAGGCAATACTAAATACGCCCTTAGTAAAGGAACCCTTATCGGGTCTTGCGAAGAAATTTCTTGGATAAGAAGTTGCCAGGGATAGAATGGAAGCGGAAAATCTACAAGTACAGCAGTAGAAATTACAGGATTATTAGATGGTTGACAAAATGATCTCAACAAGGAAGAAATACTGAAAGCAGAAGAGAGACAGGAAGCGAGCCGTAGACCTCAGGAAAATGGGAAGACGGGGAGAAAAGGATCAGGACACTAAAATAGAGATGGACAGGCCACATGCTCAGAGAGAGGAGACCAAAGTGGACTGGAACTATAACGGAATGGACACCACGCATGGCCCAAAATAGCGCGGGACAGACAGGAATGGAATAAGCTGGAGGAGGCCTTTGTGTCAAAAGGACTATCTAGTGAGAGGACTGCTGTGCAAAATTAGATTTAGTTTTTATTACAGTTAATCTTTTATTATAATTAATGCATGTAGATACTCTTTTTAGTAAATAAAGGATTTGAAATTAAAATTGAAGTTAATATACAGGGTGCTAGGCAGATCGTGTGCCAAAAGAATACGGCGGATAGGTAGGGTCACTTGCAACACACTTTAGGCTAATTATAACTTATCCTGCCCACGGTTTTTTTTTTTCTATTTTATTTCGATATTTCCCAAAAGTTTACAGATTTCTTTACATATTTTTTTTAACGTCGCAGCGAAAAGGTTTTTAAAGAAAACTGTAAACTTTTGGGGAATATCAAAATAAAATAAAAAATAAAAAAACCGTAGGCAGGAAGAGTGTTAATTAGCCTAAAGTGTGTTGCAAGTGACTCTAACTACCCGCCGTATTCTTTTGGCACACGATCTGCCTAACAAACTGTATATATATATATACAGTATGTAACATGACGAGAAGCAAACCTTTAAACCCGTTAATGTTTAGGTGGAGAATAAAGCTATGGTGCGTTAATTATTGAAGTACTAACGCTTTTGCATTAAACCGTTTAATATTTATTTTTTCATTATTATTCTTACAACACTCTTTATTTATTGTTTACATTGTTGTCTTATCAACTTAAAGGTCAAAGAGTGGTCAAGGTCAGCTAATAACAACCATGTGACAGTCACAGTCATATCATAACATGTCAGTTCAAATAAGGCTGTGTCTACACTCACCATTAAATGCGATGCAGTTCAATGTGTCGTCCACCAGTCGCTCTAATTTGACGCAAACGACGATGGTTATTGTCATGAACGCTACGTAATAAACTTGGATTCTGCTAGGCACGCCTTTTAATTTTGTCAAAAGCCTATATGATTCGTAATTCCATCTCTTCTTGTATTCCGGACTCTTTTTTAAATACCAGCTGTTTGACCCAACCCCAAAAGAAAAAATCTAACGGCGTCAAATCCGGTGAACGGGCCGGCCAAAATGTAGTATCTGAGAAACGCCCAATCCATTGGTTGCCGAACATTTCATTTAGTCTCTGCCTTACTAGAACAGAAACATGTGGCGGTGCCCCATCGTGTTGATACCAAGTCTGTACGTTTTGGGCTAGAGGTAAATAATATCCACATAACGTCTGAGAGATGTATTTAGAATTTGAAGATACTTAGCTCCGTTTAATGTACCATTTATAAATACTGGTCCAATAATGTCATTACCTCTTATACCAGCCCATACATTAATCGACCACCGAGTCTGGTGAGCTAACTCACGACCAACGTGAGGGTTTTGATGCTTTTTAGCCCAGTAATGAACAACTCGCCGATTCCACATTGCGTTCCTCGTAAATAAACTTTCGTCAGTCCAAATTATTTTAGTAAAAAAATGACGGTCTTCTGATATTTTCTGCAAAGCCCAATTTGCATAATCAACTCGCTTTGAATAAACTTCGGGCTTTAAAGCGTGAACTTTTGCAACGGAGAATGGGTATTGTTGATCTCGTTTTAATACTCGGTGGACGGCCATATGATTAATACGAAAAAATCGCCCCGCTCTTCATGTGCTGGAGCCAGGCTCGTCTTCGAAATGACTTAATATTTGTTCCTCTACTCCAAGAGACATACGGGTTCCTGATCCACCAGTGCTTAAAGGAACGGGCCGATTATTCTCCCGCAATCGTGTAATTGCCCTTTCAATGACACGTGCGTTAGTTGGCTGTCTTCTTAGAGGAAATCTTTCGGCGTATAATCTAAGAGTGGCACTTCCGTTGCATTGGCACTCACCATAAATAAGTATCATGTTCACGATCTCCTCAGCACTAAAATTCGATGGCATATTTATTATTTTTATAAAAAATAATCTATCAACATGAAGACATCAAATTGACATGATACGTAACATGTCATATTCATTTCGACTTTTTTTGTGTCCTACTGCACAGGTAGCACAAGTAGTATTTTCTCGCTTGTCGCTCAGTACGTCTCTATCATTACAATTTAGATAGAAAGGGAGATCCGAGCCACAAACAAGTCGCGGCCAGATGTGCTAGCCGTGCTGGGCGAACTGGCTGAAGAAAAATAAATTGACAATAATGTCCGCTCAAATGACAGATCAGATGTGTTTGAATAACCTTGTATGTTTCTTTTAGCACAAATAGTATTTAAATAACTTTTAATTTGTTTCACATATGTTAAAGAACCCCGCACAAAATGTTCGGTAAAAGCCGTTCGGTCGATTTGGCTGAAATTTTGTGGAAATATAGCTTCTAGTACTCTGATGAAGTGTGTGAAGTTGCAACTTTAATTAATGAACAGTTTTTAAAATATAACTATTTTTATGTTCAGTATTTTGTACTTACCTAAGTATTATTCTTATCAGTCAACGTACACAGCTAGTTATAATTATTTTATATATAATATAATTGGTTGTACAAGGCTACCTTTGTGCATTGACTGCGTTAAGTATGGTATAAAGCGTTCTTAACGACGGATACTTCACATTTTCTTCGTATCGGGCAAAACCTAAAAACCATAATATTGCTGTAACGTGACCGCATGTACCAAGGGTTCTTGCTCCACTTTTACACGTGCAATAATAACCTAGGACGGGATCGTCATCACACCCATTATTATGCTCTTGATCAAACGCAATCCACACATAATAAAATGTTGCGTTTCGGAATCTTGATGTAGCCCTTATTTTAATAAATCCTAGCTCATTGAAGTTTTCATCTATTTCGAAAACTCGCTCGTCTTCGTCTTCCGCTGCTAAGTCGTTAATATGACGCAATGTACTGTCTTGTATATATCCGGGAGACAATTTCACTTGATATGATCCAAATGTGATCAAATGCAAATACTCCAGGTTTAACCGTGGAAACAATGGTATTTGTGCAGCAGTTAGCCGAGTCCATCGTGCTCTTCTCCGGCCAAGATTTTCAGCTTCAACTCGTGCCTGTATAACATTAACGGCTTCAACACGATGAAGCATTTCATTTGCTAACTGGACATTACCATCCGGCATTGTAATAGGCCCATAGTATTTGTTTATTATAGCTCCAGCTATTAAAAGAAAAATGTTCAAATTCGGAACATGGGATGTCAAAATGACACGGCCAAAGAATTTGAATATATTTTTTAAATGTCCATTACGTGCTTCCACTACCCATCGCGTTTTTGTCACAATCCGTGCATAATTGGCGTCTTCAGTTGTCAATTGACTTTGACCGGGTCTTAGAACAGGTGGCATTATTGTTTGTACGCCTATTTCCTGTAATCTGAGGATTGCATCTCTGTAACCACGATCTACAATGAAGATGTCCTGTGGTTGTAACCAATCACGCATTCCACGAAAATCATTATCTATCTCATTCACGAGAATTCTGGCATCATTATTGTTAGCATTGGAGAAGTAAGGTCCTTGAATATCTAAAATATATCCGTTAGGAGCAACTAACATTGAGGGCTTAACTAAATGTTTCTTTTTGTGAGTGCAAAAAGACTGTCGCAAAGTCTTGAAACAAGAACTTCGTTCTATGTCCAAATATGTACAATCGTTGTACACTAACGCTTTTGGGACGTCTGGTGTGGAGTTATATAATTGATAGGAAAAATCTGTTACGTGCATCTCTATGTAATCTTGTCTTGTTATGGCTTCGAAGCCTATATTCTCGCGAATAAAACGGGTTCCTAAAGATTGTCTCACTGTACTAACAGCTAGGCTTGCCGCTTGTCTTGATGAATAATGAAATAGAACCCACAAGAATTTATCACTAACACCTTGCCGTAACTTGCAAAGAAATCATAAAAGATCTTTTTTGCTCACATAACGATATCCACCATGCACAGGGATACGGTCACAGTAATTATATAAATCAATAAAATCTTCTTTATTAACGGGGGACAGTGCTTTAAACTCTTCATCTGTCAATTCCTTTAGATGTTTCTTTTCACAAAAATATGAACCCGACACTCCGCTGGCAATCTATGAATGTTGTTAACACCATTGCATATAAAACACGCGAAGTCGTTTGCCGTAAAATATTTAACCGCAAACACTGAGGATCATTATTTAGTGTCTGCATATCCCGAGTAATTAAAAAGTTACAATTATTGCAAATACGAGAATCAGCATTAATGTCGACAGGCAATCCACCACCTTCATCCCGCCTTTCCATTGCTAATTCAAGTAACATATCACCGTCTTCTCTAAGCAATCGCACCATTGCTCGCGGCACTAAGGCAGCGTCGCATATACACCGTGTCTAATATATTTGGATACAACTATGAAATATAATAAAAATAACTACACGATACCAAATGATATGCAAATCATATTATATTAAAAGTAAACAAATAACAATTATTTACAATAAATGTTTTGGAATTACTCCGCCTTTAAGTTTCCGAACCAGCCTTAAACGTTTCTCAAACCCGTCACGTGCGGCACGCACTGCTTCCATAGGCATTTCATCCCAAATAAGCTCGATATATTTTTTTAATTGGTCCAAATTTGATATTTTATAATTATTCAGTTTAGATAGCATATACGACCATACAAAAAAAATCCAAACAATTGAGATCCGGAGAGCTGGGAGGCCATTCATTCTTCGTTAAGAAATCAGTTAAATTTGCCTTACACCAGGCTTGAACGCTGTTTGCGGTATGGGAAGGTGCTCCATCCTGTTGAAAAATGTAATAATCATCTCCAAACATGCGTTGCAAATTAGGAGCAACAACTTTCTCCAGTACTTCGGTTTTGTAATATTCAGCGTTGATTTTAACACCTTTATCGATGAATATCAACGGAAGTTTGCCCCGCGTACACACTGCTCCCCAAACCATTACTGAGGGGGCACCCTGAAATCTTGGAACGTATTTCTGATTCTCTGGAATATCTGCCATCTTTGCCGCCCACAACCGATCATTTTGAGCATTGTGGGATTGCTCTAAAACAAACAGTTTTTCATCTGAGAAAACGAACTCATCCCCAGGGTGCCACGAAAGTATCGCATTTGATCGCTCGGCCCTCTTCTGCTTAGACGCCTGGGAAAGTCCATGAACTTTACGTTTCTTGTACGCGTAACACCCGAGATCATGTCTCAAAATGTTATGGACAGATCCTCTTGAAATATTCAAGTCGGCTGCTAGTTTTCGAATGGAGCGATTGGTTTTTACGTCTAATTCGCTCCCTCACAATTTTGACTACCCGATCTGTTCTCGCTGATCGCGGCCGACCCGATCTCCTACGATCTTCCGTTGAGGAGGTCTCTTTGAATCGTTTTAATGTTTTATAAACAAAATCACGTTTGATTCCAAGATATTTCATCGCTTTGAAAATGTCACTAGGGCACTCGCCATTACGGTATTTGGTAACAATTATTTCTCGAAATTGCTTCATCGTGTTTTAACTATGAATTAAATGTGGTACACATTTGACATTACTGTATCTTGTTTCTGTAAATATATATTTCAATTTTATAAATAGAACAATTTATTTCGCGCTTCAGGTATTTTATACCAGTGCGCAACATATTGTATCCAAACTTATTGGACACGGTGTATAGCAACGAATCCTATTCCGAAAAGCCATTTTACAGGGCGAAGTTCAAAAACATATTTTATTGTATAATCGGTAGTGAATGACAGCTTGACATTGATTTATTAATTCTGACATTTCCCACGAGTTCTTTAAGCCGTTCGTCATTTGAATTGGTCTCGCTAATTCATAGATAAATAGATAAGAGACGATATGCAACTGTTTACTTACATACCTACGTCAATACTACGTAAATAATTATGTATTTTAAAATAGCTGTATTTTAAAAACTGGTCATTAATTAAAGTTGCAACTTCACACACTTCATCAGAGTATTAGAGGCTATATTTCCACAAAATTTCAGCCAAATCGACCGAACGGCTTTTACCGAACGGCTTTTACCGAACATTTTGTGCGGGGTTCTTTGTACCCCAACTGAAAATGATATCGACAGTGATACTCGCGATCATAGTTGAAGCTGCAGTGCCAAGGATTTGTGGAATTACTTAATTATCAGTTAATGTTTATAATTATTGTCACAGGATGGTTCAAATAGTGTTAACCGACTTTGAAAAAAGGTAACAGTACGTTTTTGCATAAATTAATTAATGGATAGATAATTAACAAATACTAATAAGAAGTGTGGTATTATACTAAACTAGACCTGGCCATCAGCGTGTTCAAAGGTTTGCTTCTCGTCATGTTACATACTGTATATATATATATATATATATATATATATATATATACATTACTTTATTAAGTACTTGTAATGTAACTTACTTTTAAGTATTATTGACATTACTGTTCTTTATGATTGAAAAATAACCTTCTGCTGAAGTTTCTTGCGGCGTTTCGTCTCCGCAATGATGTTCTTGTCCGAAGCGCTAGTAGATTTCACTTCATTTTACCGACGGGTAAAAGAGCCCTATTGTGGCCTATTTATTGAATACACATCTTCAATTTTGCTTCTTTTCTGCCAACAGCTGAGGCAACTACAGGTTGGCAGATACTTACTTAATCTTTTATTAATATAATTGTATTAAAAAATGAATAAATCAGTGTACACAATAAACATGAGAAATTGTGTAAGTACCTCTCAAATTTCCTATTCGGTTTTGTATCGGCATATCATGTTGCGTTTCTAGTCCCGCTCTGCTTCTCGGCGTCAACGTTCTCTGCTGAGAGTGTGAGCGTGACGCCGACCGCAGGCGGGAGGTGGACCGGCGCAATGATCGCGAGCGGGAGCGGGCGCGGGACTGGCGACGACCGCGGCCGGGCGCGCCGCGGCCGCGTGCGCCGCGACCCCGGTCGCGCCCGCGGGCGCCCACCTGCGACGTCGGCCGGGATCGGGAGCGGGAACGCGAGCGTGCTTGGCCAGCAAGTGTAGCGACACGAGTTTGTGAGCGTCCGCGATTTCCAGCGCCGCGCCCACCGCGTCCACGTCCACCACCTTGACTGCGAAGGTTAACGCCACCTCTCCCTCGGGATCTACTTGCTCGTATTATTTCATCTGGAAATACAAAATAAATACAGACACGGATGTTTTTAATTAGTCTCCTTGTGTGACACCTCCTTTGATTGATATCTAGGGGCACGGCAGTGCCTCCGTCAAGTAAATTTTGTGCTGGCTAAACTTCGAAGTCTGA